>CAKLIZ010000991.1:0-25631 GCA_922035795.1 Oreochromis mossambicus | reverse complement strand
TGTGTGTGTGTGTGTGTGTGTGTGTGTGTGTGTGTGTGTGTGTGTGTATATATATATATATATATGATCTGTGTAGTCTTTTAGTGTATTCTTTTATATGCTACATTAATTGCAAAATAATATATATAATTATTTGTTTGATCATTTCATTTCAGCTTTGGCCTGTTCCCCATGTTCTTGCGTCTATTGTATCATTATTGGCACAGTTAGTGGCTTAGCTTTTGGCTTTGTGTTGGTTGGAGGTGCTTTTATCTTCTGGAAATGCAAGAAATCAACAATTAGTAAGTATGAAATATAATGTCTAGTTTTCTGCTCCCATTTACAGACTGCCATTAAAAGACTTAGATTTTCAGGATTACTAACAGATTGACATCAAATACATCATAATTCAAATACTTTTTCTTTCAGTTTTAATTTAATATTTGTTCTACTGATCCCTTTCCCCTGCCCTCTGTAGTGCAAAGCATTTTCTCAGCAAAAAAGAATGGTGATCAACTAAAGACGGCCCTGCTGCAGAGACAAGCTGAGAAAACACATGAAGAACTGGACGTATTATCAACGCTGAACACTCTAATGAAGGAACTGAAGAGGGGATTTCACCAGCAAAAGGAAGAATTCAAACAGTTAGAGGAGACAAATAAAGAGCTGGCAGAAAACAAGGAGAAACTTTGTCTGGTAGAAAATGAAATTGCAAAGAGTGAGGAAGAACAAGAGACGGACAAAATAGAAAGATACTTGGAGGACAAACAAAGTCTATTAAGTGTTCAGCGTAAACTGGAGAAGAGAAAGGAAGAACTGGAGAATCTACAACTGAACATGGAGAAACAGCTGCAACAAACAGAGGATATAATGAAAACGATGACAGAAAGGAAGACAAAAGTAGAACGTGCTTTGGAGGCGATTAACTTGCAGCTGGAGGACGCAGAAAGTCAAAGTGATACGGCTCATCTTCACACACAGTAGTGACAATAACCTACTGTTACTTCACTGTTTATTAATTGTCCTTTGCAACTAAACTTAGGTTCATAATTCTGATAGAAAATTTTGTTTTATAGAATTTTTTTTTCTTTTAAACTGCAGATTTTACCCAAGCAACCAATATGTAATTGAAAAGCAGAGTTGCATCATTAATTCAAAACATTTATCAAACAATTTTGTATTAACATTTTAAGAACTGCACTCATTCTTGTATTCAGTGGTTATATACAGTATACTGCTTACACAGTGCCCCATTTTCAGGGGCTCAAAAGTCACTGGACAAAGTAACACAGCTTTAAACATAAGGATTGCTTCTAAAAGCTGGAAGACCTTCTGTTGTTAATGGCTGTTTGAAATCTAGAAGCCATGGACATCAGCAAGCTGTGTTTTATCCTTTGAGAAGCTTTGCTGGGGCTTTGTTGCAGCTGCTTTCAGTTGCTGCTTCTCGGTGCGTCTCTTTGCCTTCAATTTTCATCTTCATTAACTGAAAATTCACCTTCTATTTGTTTTTAAATCAGGTGACTGTCATGACCTATTTTTTTGACTTGAGAAATTCTTGGGCCTTCGTCTTCTTGAGTGTAACTAGTGGCTTATACCTTGTTGTAAACCTCCTGTATTTTGATTTTAACAATCAAACACTGATCTGAATGGTTGGATGGATGACTATGTTTGTGTAAAAAAAATACATTCATTTAAAAAAACATAAAAATAAACATGGGTAGATTTAGGCACCAAAAAAGTGGTTTAAGTTTAAATATGCCACTGAGAGTAACAATACATGTTCAACATCATGCTCACCTATAGGTAATTTATATGTGGTATACAAATTCTTCTTAATTTCTTAATCTGTGTGTTATTATAGAGTTTAAGAGAAACTGAATAAATAGACTTGGATAAATATGTGAAGAATAAATGTCTTTCTTATTTACTTTGAAATTGTGTGATTACCGGTAATGTCCTCCCAATAGGAGCAACATCAGCAGAAAGTCTGACATGTCATCAGATTTTCCATTATCTGTTTTATTCAAAGTCAGTGTACAGCAGTATTGCTTCTTTAATCAGTGACCATTTATTTAGTTATATATGACAGTTAAACATTAAACTGTGGTTAAACCCTGGTTTAACTGCTGTACTGTGAAGGACAAGACATTTATACTGTTCCGACTTCAGTGGAAAGCCAGTGTCATCATCAAGGACCCCTCGCACCCTGTGACTTGTATATCATGTTTAACTTGAGTAATGAAAGACAGCGGGGGTCTGAAAACAATGTGGCGGGAGTCCAAGGTTTACACTGGCTCTAGTGAGCCTCGACCTCCAGGTCAGCTATCGAGCTGGTGTGTAACAAATGTCTCCGAAAACATTAGAGCAGTTTTGCAAATATGTGATGTTTTGATAAATCGAGCAGCTATTATAAGTTTACACAGCTACAGTCTTGCCTTAAAATATCTTAAAGGTTTACTTTGTGACCCAGAAAGAGTAATATTAAAACTAAGTAGCTGTTGAAAACTGGAATTGGCTGGGCCACGCTATGAATCCTGGGATAGGTTGGGCCATGAAGGATACACCCAACCCATCCTTCAAATCTGGGGAAATAAGGGACGCATTTGTCGGCTGCATTTAGGGCAGCCTTCGAACTGGGACAGCCTTCGTCGCCTGGCTGTGATGTAATCAGCCTTCAAACACGTCCTCCAAAGGATGCGGCCTATGAATTGGGACATACCTCCAGATACAGACGGACAAAATGGTGGTGGCTAACCAACTGGACATAGTGGTGGTAGACAAACAGAAGAAGACGGCCGTAGTATTAGATGTAGTGGTTCTGAATGACAGCAACATCAGGAAGAAGGAACAGTGGTCCCAGTGGTAATCGGAGCACTAGGTGTGGTGACTCCAACACAACATCACAGATCTCTGTCCAGAAGAGTGCAGTCCTAGGAACAGCTAAGTTACTGCGCAGGACCCTCAAGCTCCCAGAGAGGACCTGAGGTTGAAGGATAGGGGCAAGAGGGGAATTGTTTTACATAAAAAAAAATTAAAAAAAAACACCCAGCACGCCCCTGCGGGCGGTTTATCCTTCAAGCTCGGGTCCTCTACCAGAGGCCTGGGAGCTTGAGGGTCCTGCGCAGTATCTTAGCTGTTCCCAGGACTGCGCTCTTCTGGACAGAGATCTCCGATGTTGTTCCCGGGATCTGCTGGAGCCACTCGCCTAGCTTGGGAGTCACCGCACCTAGTGCTCCGATTACCACGGGGACCACCGTTACCTTCACCCTCCACATCCTCTCGAGCTCTTCTCTGAGCCCTTGGTATTTCTCCAGCTTCTCATGTTCCTTCTTCCTGATATTGCTGTCATTCGGAACCGTTACATCGATCACTACAGCCGTCTTCTTCTGTTTGTCTACCACCACTATGTCCGGTTGGTTAGCCACCACCATTTTGTCCGTCTGCATCTGGAAGTCCCACAGGATCTTAGCTCGGTCATTCTCCATCACCCTTGGGGGCATCTCCCATTTTGACCTCGGGACTTCCAGGTTATACTCGGCACAGATGTTCCTGTACACTATGCCGGCCACTTGGTTATGGTGTTCCATGTATGCCTTGCCTGCTAGCATCTTGCACCCTGCTGTTATGTGCTGGATTGTCTCTGGGGCATCTTTACACAGCCTGCACCTGGGGTCTTGCCTGGTGTGATAGACCCCAGCCTCTATGGATCTTGTGCTCAGAGCTTGTTCTTGTGCTGCCATGATTAGTGCCTCTGTGCTGTCTTTCAGTCCAGCTTTGTCCAGCCACTGGTAGGATTTCTGTATATCAGCCACCTCCTCTATCTGCCGGTGGTACATACCGTGCAGGGGCCTGTCCTTCCATGATGGTTCCTCGCCTTCCTCCTCTTTCTTGGGTTTCTGCTGCCTGAGGTATTCACTGAGCACACTGTCAGTTGGGGCCATCTTCGTGATGTATTCGTGGATGTTTCTTGTCTCATCCTGGACTGTGGTGCTGACACTCACCAGTCCCCGGCCCCCTTCCTTCCGCTTAGCGTACAACCTCAGGGTGCTAGACTTGGGGTGAAACCCTTCATGCATGGTAAGGAGCTTTCTTGTCTTGATGTCAGTGGCTTCTATCTCCTCCTTTGGCCAGCCTATTACCCCAGCAGGGTACCTGATCACGGGCAGGGCGTAGGTGTTGATGGCCCGGATCTTGTTCTTACCGTTCAGCTGACTCCTCAGGACTTGCCTGACCCTCTGCAGGTACTTGGTGGTTGCAGCTTTCCTAGCGGCCTCTTCATCGTTCCCATTCGCCTGCGGGATCCCCAGGTACTTGTAACTGTCCTCTATGTCTGCAATGTTGCCTTCTGGTAGTTCAATCCCCTCAGTTCTGACTACCTTCCCTCTCTTTGTTACCATCCGACTACACTTCTCCAGCCCGAATGACATTCCAATGTCATTGCTGTATAGCCTGGTAGTGTGTATCAGTGAATCGATGTCTCGTTCACTCTTGGCATACAGCTTGATGTCATCCATGTACAGGAGGTGGCTGACAACCGCTCCGTTCCGTAGTCGGTATCCGTAGCCAGTCTTGTTAATGATCTCACTGAGGGGGTTCAGGCCTATGCAGAACAGCAGTGGGGACAGAGCATCTCCTTGGTAGATCCCGCACTTGATGGTCACTTGTGCTATGGGCTTGGAGTTGGCCTCTAGTGTTGTACGCCACATCCCCATTGAGTTCCTGATGAAGGCTCTTAGGGTACTGTTGATCTTGTACAATTCTAGGCATTCCAGTATCCAGCTGTGGGGCATTGAGTCATAGGCCTTCTTGTAATCAATCCAGGCTGTGCACAGGTTGGTCAGTCTGGTCTTGCAGTCTCGGCTGACTGTTCTGTCTACCAGTAGCTGGTGTTTTGCGCCTCTGGTATTCTTGCCAATCCCTTTCTGTGTCCCGCTCATGTATTGACCCATGTGCCTGTTCATCTTAGCCGATATGATGCCTGACAGGAGCTTCCATGTAGTACTGAGGCAGGTTATTGGTCGGTAGTTGGATGGGACCGGTCCCTTCTTGGGGTCCTTGGGGATCAGGACCGTCCGACCTTCGGTTAGCCATTCCGGGTGTCTCTCGTTAACTAGCAGCTGGTTCATTTGTGCTGCCAGACGCTCGTGGAGTGCAGTCAGCTTCTTCAGCCAGTAGGCGTGAACCATGTCGGGCCCTGGTGCTGTCCAACTCTTCATACTGGAGACCCTTTCTTGGATGTCTGCCACTGTGATGGTTACTGGACCCTGTTCAGGGAGGTCGCTATGGTCTGCCCTCAGATCCACTAGCCACTGAGCATTGCAGTTATGGGTTGCGTCCTTCTCCCATATGCTCTTCCAGTATTGCTCCGTCTCCAGCCTTGGTGGTGCTGTTCTGTTATTGTTCCCTTGCCACTGAGAGTACACCTTTGCTGGTTCTGTGGAGAACAGCTGGTTTATTCTCCTGCCTTCTGTCTCTCTGGTGTACCTCCTCAAGCGGCTGGCCAAGGCTGTGAGTCTTTGCTTGGCAGTTTCCAAGGCCTCAGGTATGGACAGCTTGCTGTATTTCTTATGCACCTTCTTTGTCGCGCCTTTCTGCAACTCCGTTAGTTGGCTAACCTCCCTTCGTGCTACTTTGATCTTGCCCTCTAGCCTCCTTCTCCATGGAGGGTACTGCCCCTTGTGGCTGTTCAACTTGTAGCCAAGCATCTCACTGATCACTGCTGCCGTAGTGTAGATCAGCTTGTTAGTGTCGGTAATCGATATATATATATATACACATATATATGTATATACATACATATATGCAGGGGTGCACATAAGTGGCCGCAGGCACGCATTCGCTGTCAAAATAAAAGACTCGCACCAGATAAGAAGTTGCAACACACTTTTGCGTACATAAGATTTTCTGGAGGAGGACAGGCGTTTGTTTAGAACTCTTAAAGATGTTGAAGAAGCAAGCTCCTTTAAGCAATTACTTTGGTGTTCCTCCACCTCCAAAGAAATGTCAGAAAGAATCCAAACTGCAAAAGAATTCAATTCAATTCAATTCAATTTTATTTATATAGCGCCAAATCACAACAAAAATCGCCTCCAGGCGCTTTATATTGTACAGTAGATAGCACAATAATAAATACAGAGAAAAACCCAACAATCATATGACCCCCTATGAGCAAGCACTTTGGCGACAGTGGGAAGGAAAAACTCCCTTTTAACAGGAAGAAACCTCCGGCAGAACCAGGCTCAGGGAGGGGCGGGGCCATCTGCTGCGACCGGTTGGGGTGAAAGAAGGAAAACAGGATAAAGACATGCTGTGGAAGAGAGACAGAGATTAATAACAGATATGGTTCAATGCAGAGAGGTCTATTAACACATAGTGAGTGAGAAAGGTGAGTGGAAAGGAAAAACTCAATGCATCAATGCGCGTATTCTCAGAAAAGTGGTCACAGAAGGTGAGCTGACTTCAAACAAATGATGAACGCAGAATATGCCGTGAAAATCCCACTCTAGCCGACAAAAACAGGGCCTTTTATATTTACGCAAACGCGTGTTGCAGCTTCTTATCTGGTGCGCATCTTTTATTTTGACAGCGAATGCGCACCTGCAGCCACTTATGTGCACCCCTGAATATATATATATATAACACTAAAGAAGCTTCTTCAGTTCTCATCCGAGAAGCTTCTTCTCGGATGAGAGGTGAAACATCTTCAAGCAACTTAAAGAAGTCCAGACGCTTTTCTTTGCAAACTCCTTTGACTACGATGACCTGGATGACTGAGAACCTTATTTTTAAAACCTACTGGTACTTCACAGTTTATTAATTGTTCCTTGCAACTAAAATTAGGTGCATAATTTGGATAGAGAATTTTCTTTTGTAGAGAATTTTTGTCTTTTTAAGTTTTGCTGTGCACCATGATAGAAGATTTTAACCCAAACAACCAATATGTAATTGAAAAGCAGAGTTGCCTTCGTAATTCAGAGCATTTAACAAACTGTCTAAGGAGTGGAGAAGTGTACTGGTACTCAATTTCTAGTACAAGGATGATATGCAGAGCTGTGGAAATTAAAGAGTTAAAGTTGATTAAGAATATACAAATCTACAGTACATGGAAATTTAAAACAACCAAAATGAGGGGGAAAAAAGCAAAACAGAGGAAATATAGTTCAGAAAAGATGATCATTCCGTTGAGAAGTATTAGATTTTTTAATGATTCTATCTCTAACCCAAACAACTTAATAGAGTAACCAAATATCTTAAAAAAATATGTGATTAGTCAAGCCATGTAACAAGTAAAATAAAAACAGGACAAAACACAAATTTCTGTGTTTTCTGGTTTGGAAAATTTTGTTGCTCTAAATGCAAATATGATTTTTTCCATTTATGTGCTGCCATATGTTTTGCGTTGTGATTACATTTTACTCATAGTCTGCTAGTCAATAAATAATTTCTGTGATTTTACGCCAATAAAATTCTCTTTACTCCTTTTCTTTATATGTTTTGCAAAGATTAAGATACATGGAATAAATGATTCTGTCATGGTCCTGGGTCATTTGACCCAGTGTTTTGTGTTTATTATTATGATCTTGTGTTCTACTTTATTTTGTTTATGTATTTGGGTTTAGACTTAGGGTTTTGGCTCTGTGCTCCCTCTGTTTAGACGAGAACAGAGGGAGCATACGGGCAGTGTGTTCCCTCTGTTCTCCATCTGTACTGTGTCTCTGAGTCCAGTCTGTGTATTTCCTCTTTTACTTTGAAGGTCCCTGTCTGATGTCAGTGTGTTCAGTTTTGCACCCTCCCTGTTTTGTCATGTAAATTAGGTTCAGCCGTGTCTCCCTCCTGTGTGTAGTTTTCCTCGTTTCCCTCCTGTGTGTATTTATAGTGTGTGTTCTCTTGTGTGCATTACTGGTCCATCTGTGTTTTCTCCTTACAGTTCTCCCTACTTGTCATGTTACCTCTTAGTTCTGTTCATGGCATCACCGCCTTTTGTTTGTTTGTCACCCCCCATCAATAAAGCTCACTCACTTCACAACCACTGACTGGTAAAACATCCTCAGGAGCTTCCTGCAGAACTTAAAAGACCTCAGCCTCCTGAGGAAGTACAGTTGGCTCTGGGCTTTTTTATACAGGTGCTCTGTGTTGCATGACCAGTCCAGTTTGTTGTTGTCCACCCACAGCCCGAGGTAATTGTACTTGTTGACCACCTCCCCCTCCTCCCCCTCTATCTGAACCGGCAGTGGACCTGCTCTGGACCTCCCAAAGTCCACAACTAGTTCCTGGCTACCTCTCCTTGACACGGGTTCTGCTGGTAGTTTCTTCCTGTTAAAAGTTATGAAGTAATTGCTCACAGGGGGTCACCTGATTGTTGGGGTTTTCTCTCTAATATTGTAGGGTCTTTAATTTACGATATTAAGCAACTTGAGGCAGCTGTTGTTGCTGCTATTTAAATATAACTGAATTATAGTGAATTGAATTTAAAATAAGAGCTGTAGAAGTTAGTACATTAGCTATTGCAGTTCCAAAATCACTTGCTGTTTTTTAATCGCGTTTACAAAACACATTTTTACTGCCTGGCCTTTGAAGTGTTATATTTTGACTATCACCTCTGAGTGTGTGTTGCGTTATTGGAACTAGTAAAAGCATCTAGTCTGGTGATCTGAGAGAACGAGACACACTAGTGAAGGGAAGCTAAAATTGGAGTGATGTGCTCTCAGTTGTTTGAGCCAGATGAAACTCAGACTGTGGTATTTTACACCAGCTTTAGGTGAGCAATGTAGGCCTGGATGGAAGGCCTTAATTTTTGACAGGCACCTCAACTGGTTTATATGAGCTTTATAGTGGGCTCTGTTTTCACACTTAAATTTGTAGTAATGAACCTGAGAGGAAGGTTGACACAGGGGTAGTGCTGGTGTTTTTGGCTCTAAATAACATGACTTTTGTCTTTTTCTCATTTAAAATAAGAAAATTTAGTGGCCTCCATGCCCTGGTGTCAATAAGACAGTCAAGGAGAGGCTAGACTGACCGACAGGTTCATAAACATGAAGATAATAGCTCAGTGTGTTAAAAATAACACAGGGTTATGAGAGTTGGTGAAATTTGACCTCGTAGTTCTAACAGGCTTCGGATAAAAGCTCCAGCTTTCTTTGAACATTTTTGGAAAAAAACAAAAAAACATGTCAGACCTGTTTTCCCATTTCCATTCAGCTCTCCCACACTTCCCTTTAATGGTACGGGTGTTGTCATTTAACTATGGATCTTATCTGGACTTTGGTAGCCTGATTTTTAATAGAGCTACAGAGTCCATCACAATTTGGCACGTAGAATTAAATAGAAGGGTTAGCTCCTTAATGTTTGATTACACAGAGGACTTTAAGGTCACTTCTCGTTAAAAGCAGAAGAGACATGAACAGTGGTAAACAGTTTTAGAGCGTGGCAGCACATTCAGCAGTGTAGGTTAAGCAGTTTTGCAAAATGTGGCATCACCAATTTCTAAATCAAAAACAGATAAATCATTAGATAAAACCAATGTGTGCCCACACTGCCCACAATCACACAGCAGCAATTCAGAGAAGGCACTGCTGGGTGGTTTTTGGGTGCCATGGAATCCTGTTTTCCCTCTGGCTTCAAGGGCTCTGTCTATTGCCTCCCTTCTTTTTTCTTCTCAGGGTTGGCAGGTGGTTGTTGACAGAATTTGTATCTGCTCTCTTTTTCATGGTGAAACTGCATGGGTTTTACAGCAACAGATACATGAAGTGTTGAACAATAGCAAAAAACACAAGCAAAGTAGAGAGCAGTAAAGAATATGCCACACACTGGCACGTTTGTGTACCACGATTTTATATTCATATGGATATTTACACCTACATCTCTATATTTATCTGTTTATCTTAATATTTATCTATCAATATCTCTGTATCTACACTCATTTTATATAAGTGCTTAATGTAATTTGGATATTGTTGTATATTTGCTGCTATGACAACTCAATTTCTCTTGGGGATTGATAACGTTTCTCTGATTCTTATCATCAATTTTACATTTAAATCAACTGACCAGTCATAGCGAAGTCATTGTGCCCTAAATAAGAACACTGTTTCCAACAAAGGTGGAAAATGTGCAACTGTAAGGAAACTTTAATGTTAATGTTCTTCAATTTTTAATTATCCTTCTTATTCTGAATGAGTGATGTGAAAAGGCCACTGCTGTATGATCTGTAACGGGAGAGCTGTAACATATAATTACTTAGTTGTGCAACAGATACACAACTTCGGAGCAGCACCAATGAACTAGCAAGCCGTCAAAGGACTCACTTTCTTTTTTCATGTTTAGCACAGCTGATGTTTCTATATAAACTGTTGAATCTAGGTTCAAACTTACAGAGTGAAACAACTGGTAAGTTTGTGGTTACTTAAATTCTGTTCTATTTTAATTTTAATGGTACTTCTTGTGTTTTAGTTCTAATTTGATTAATGTAAATTCAGTACTAGTTTTATACTACTGTTTGAGGCATCTGTATTTTAACATAAAGCTTTGTATGTAGAATACTATGTGGTAAGTGTTTCTTCTGTCAGAATCTAAAAGCTTTTCTTGTTCCTTGTCCTATTCTGCTTTTACTTTCTGCTGTTAACGTATCACCAGCCTGTCCTGGACTTTGGCATTGTCCAATAATTATATACTTGATCACAGTCTCACACGCATCAACACTTAGTTGGCAAAAACAAACACAGATATCAAAGGGAAGGTCTGTCACTTCATCATGGGAGAACAAAGGTTACTTTTAGGACATCAACTGGAAAAAATACTATGTAAGGTTTTATGACCATAATTCACATTATTTGCACTGGCACTAAAAATCTTGTTTTAAAAAACCCTGCTGAATAATGTGAATTTTCGCACAGGGTCATTAATTAGGACCGTGAATTGGATTGCTTCTAAAAGCTGGAAGACTTTCTGTTGTTAATGGCTGTTTGAAATCCAGAAACCAAGGACAACAGCAAGCTCTGTTTTATACTTTCAAAAGCTCTGCTGGGCCTTTGTTACAGCTGTCTTCAGTTGCTGCTTCTCGGTGCGTCTCTCTGCCTTCAATTTTCATCTTCATTAACTGAAAATTCACCTTTTATTTGTTTGTAAATCAGGTGACTGTCATGACTATATTTTTTGACTTGACAAATTCTTGGGCCTTCGTCTGGGTGTAAGTAACAAGTGGCTTTTACCTTGTTGTAAACCTGTATTTAGATTTTAACAATGAAACACTGATCTCAATGGTTGGATTTTGTGTAAAAAATAAATGCATTCATTAAAAAAAAAAAAAACATGGGTAGATTTAGGCACCAAAAAAGTGGTTTAAGTTTAAATATGCCACTGAGAGCAACAATACATGTTCAACATCACACTCACCCAGCTAGATTATATGTGGTATACAAAAGAAAACCAACAATGTTAATAAAACTGAAATTCAACAACATAAAAATTAATTAGAGGAATTTGTAGGATTTAAGTATAATATATAATTTATATATAAATAAATCAATAGTAAATAAAAATGAGGAACAAACAGGTCATCTTACAATGTAGAAAAAGGGGGATTTCATAAAAAGAAGATTTTTCCAGTTGGATTAATCAGATTTCCTTGGTTAATGTGCCTCAAGATTACACCTTAGAAGTTATTATTATAAACAGGTGTCTTAACATAATTACATTTGTCCAATCATGTAACAAGTAAAATAAAGAGTGAGCAAAGGAATTTTGCTGATATAAGTAAAAAAGTAGATTTGGTACTTTTATGTATTAATATACATTTTGTGTTTTGATTACATTTTAAAGATAGTCTGCTTGTCATTTTAAAAAAAAATATGTTTTTTAAATAAAAAATCTGTTTTAAATATTTATCTGTATGTCTTTCATCTCAAAAATTCTTGAAGGGGGATAAAACAGCAAATACATCATTTGCAGAGGAATGAGTCTGAAACCTGACTGAAGAGTTTCAGTCAGGTTTCAGAGCTCATCACAGCACAGAAACAGTTTTAGTGAAGGTTGCAAATGATCTTCTTATGGCCTCTGACAGTGGACTCATCTCTGTGCTTGTCCTGCTAGACCTTAGTGCTGCGTTCGATACTGTTGATCATAATATCCTATTAGGACGATTAGAACATGCCGTAGGTATTACAGGTACTGCACTGCAGTGCTTTGTATCAATTTGTTCGTGTAAATGGAGAGTCCTCCTCACACGCTGAGGTTAATTATGGTGTTCCACAGGGTTCAGTGCTAGGACCAATTCTGTTTACATTATACATGCTTCCCTTAGGCAGTATCATCAGAAGGCATAGTATGCATTTTCACTGCTATGCAGATGACACTCAACTTTATCCACAAAACCAGGTAGCACACACCAGTTAGTTAAACTGCAGAAATATCTGGACCTTGATGACCTCTAATTTTCTGCTTTTAAATTCAGATAAAACTGAAGTTATTGTACACATCCCTAAAAATCTTAGAAATGTGGTACTTAACCAGATTCTTACCCTGGATACCATTAGCTAGGCGTCCAGTAACACTGTGAGGAATCTTGGAGTCATTTTCGATCAGGACATGTCCTTTAATGCATATATTAAACAAATATGTAGAACTACTTCCATTTGCACAATATCTTTAAACATAGAAATATCCTGTCTCAGAGTGACGCTGATAAACTAGTTCATGCATTTGTTACTTCTAGGCTGGTCTACTGTAATTGGTTAATATCAGGATGTCCTAAAAACTCAGAGAAAAGCCTTCAGCTAATCCAAACTACTGGACTAAAAAGAAAAGAGACTAAAAAGGACTAGAAAAGGAGAGCATGTTTATCCTATACTGGCTTCTCTCCATTGGCTCCCTGTTAAATCCTGAATTGAATTCAAAATCCTGCTCCTCATATACAAGGTTTTGAATAATCAGGCCCCATCTTATCTTAATGACCTCATAGTACTGTATCACCCAATCAGAGCATTTCACTCACAGATAGCAGGCATACTTGTGGTTCTTGTAGAGTATTCAAAAGTAAAATGGGAGGCAGAGCCTTCAGTTTTCAGGTCCCTCTTGTGGAACCAGCTTCCAAATTGAAGACAAACACTATTGCTACTTTTAAGATTAGGCTTAAAACTTTCCTTTTTGCTAAAACTGGATCAGGTGACCCTGAATCCTCCCCCAACATCAAATGATCCTCTATGGAGGTCATCAAGAGCACCAAATGCCATTAGACTCATGAACACTCAGTGACTGGACAGACACACACGCACACCTTCATGCACGTCACTACCAAGCACTTATCTGCAGTATCTCACATTCACACACATACACATTTACACACACACACACACACAAGCACACACACCAAGACACAAACACACACCAAGACAAGACAGTCACTTGTTTATTTTTGTGCTTTTTTTTTGTTTGTTTGTTTTTTTGTTGTTTTTTGATTTTGTTTTGTTTTTTTGCACATTGCATATTCCGTAGTCCTGTGTTTGTCCGTTATATGTCATATGTAGCACCAGGGTCTCGGAGGAACGCTGTCTCACTTCACTCTGTACTGTACCACTGTACATGGTTGAAATGACAAGAGCCACTTGACTTAACTTGAGATATCCTGCAATAGGTGTAGGGCGCTGGGGGATTCCCTTGATGCATTGAGTACTTCTTCTTCAGTCACCTTTTCCCACTCACTATCTGTAAATAGACATCTTTGAATTGAATCATTGCTTGTTATTAATCCCTGGCTCTCTTCTTCAGCCTGTATTTTGCCCTGTCTGGCCGCCCCTCTCTGAACCTGGTTCTGCTGGAGATTTCTTCCTGTTTCTTCCTGTTAAATGGGAGTTTTTCCTTCCCACTGTTGCCAAAGTGCTCGCTCACTCACTCTTGGGGTTTTCTCTCTAGTTATTGTAGGATCTACCTTACAGCATAAAGCACTGTTACGTTCCCCCCGAAGGGGTCTAGGCGTGCGAGAGAGGGGACCAGTAACAAATGAGTCCAGAACAGAATGAAAGGAGAACAGACAGGTGCTTTTAGTAAATAAAATAGTCTTTATTATAAATAATCTTAACATAAAGAGCCGGCAACGCTGTTTGACCAACAACACTTAGAAAAAGGAAAAGGTTGCAACAACAAAGAACAAAACCAAACAAAAACTCCACACCACGAGGAGGCACTTCCAGGGGCCCACAAGCTCACCCTGTCACTAGCAGCAGCTAGCTTTACTGCTGCCGAGGCCCACACTACTCACGTAAAGCAGCTATACTGCTTCCACAACTCCACACTTCGAGCAGGATAACCACACACCAAGCAAAGACACCAGAGAACACCACCCCTGCTCACAGCTCATCCCCAGCTTAAATGGCCTCAGAGGTGATTGCTGCCTGGAGTCAGGTGGCAAACGAGGCTAACCAAGAGCAGCTGTGTCCTGGGGAGAGAGGCGAGTGAGAGAGACAGAGGGGGTAGGAGTGGCAAGAGGAGGAGGCGGAGAAAAACACCACGCCCACACAAGGGCAGTTTCAGGAGGCCCCAGCTAGGGCCGTAACAAGCACCTTGAGGAAACTATTGTTGTTATTTGGCGCTCTATAAAATAAATTGAAGGATGTGTTCAGGAAAAGAAAATGCATACACTTGGATAAATATGTGAACAATAAATGTCTTTATTATTCATTGACTTTGAAATCGCATGATTACCGGTAATGTGCTTCCAAGAAGAACAAGTGGAAAGTCTGCATAAATCAGATAAACACTGACATGTCATCAGATTTTCCATTAAGTTAAACATTAAAAGGCTGTGATTTTATGGTCATTATAAACACTTGCATATTCTCTGTAGCAGTGTTTAAAAGCATGCTGTGTGATTATTAAAGTAATCCAACTTAAAAGCTTGCACCGAAGAAGAGGAGATTGGATCAAAGTGCACGTCATTCTACGGTTAAAGTCTTCTGCTGTACGGTGTTGAATGGCGGTGCAAAGTCACTCAGAGAAACATCTGGTATGCACTTCTTCTTATTTAAACACTGCAGGTGGGAACATAGTAAATGACCTTTAAAATAACGATTGAATTAACAGACTGCATTAACACTTTATTTATATGTGATAGATTTTTTTTTTTGTGTGCTTAGTCTGGACCATTCTGTCAGTCAAAATACATATCACAGTATTACAAATGGGATATTACATTGAAACAAGATGGTTTGTGCTGTTATTTTCACTTTTCAATGATGTCATCAGCGGATATTTTAGCTTCTTTATTATTTTTATGTCTTATAGTCACTTTTAAGTCACCTTTATGTTTCCAGCACTGCAGGATACTCTAATGGGATTGACTGATCTTTGCACGATATCAATGTTCTTTGGTTCCACCATGCTGTGACCCTATTCCTGTCGACAGATATTGGGTATGGAACGCCAGGACTGACATAATGAGTTAATTAAATACACCATTAAATAATTAATTAAATGTGGCAATAAATAATTAAAATTGGAAATAATTAATTAAATAAATATCTACGGCACTATTGTCCCCTTCATGTCTCAACTTGAAATCATATCTGTCAGCCTCACCCATCAAACTAAGTGGGCGGGGTTAACACTGCCACTGCAGCTTCTCTAACATTTGATTGGTTGCCGTGCAAAGTAAGTCAAGACAGGTCGATCCTAGATAATCGATTGCTTGTGTGGACTTGGGGCAGCCCAGAATGAATTCTAAATCAGAGGCAGCAATGGTGGTGGTGTAAAGTTGTGACAGAAAAACGGGGTATTTTAAAACACTTAATAAACACTTTAAAACACTTAACAGTGTTTTAGCCGCAAATGTCGTGGCGTAATCTTCACATGTCTGGTCAGGTTGTCAATATAGAACATGTTTGCAAAAGTCCTCAGATGTTTTCAGAGATGTCACTAGCTCTGCTAACAGTCAGCTGACAGAGTGTCCCGAGCTCACAGCCCCGGTGTTCCAGCTTAACTGTTTTTTGTTTGTTTGTTTGTTTGCTTGTTTTTTGGGGGAAGGGGTTGGTGTTATGTTAACTGGTTTGTTTACATATTCCACTCTCTGTGTTCCACATGTTGCATTCGCAGATTCTCATTTTCACCGAACGATCGTCTCTTTGCGCCTGGTCTTGTGTCTCTGTGCTTCTGTAACATAAAGAACGAGCTGACATTTTTCTCACGACACCAGCGATCAACTCAACAGGCCCTCATATTACCTGCATACCTCCTCACCTATCAACTGTTTAACACCTGCTGCTAATTCAAGAAACACGCCTACATTACCTGGTGATAGTCACAGTTTAACTGCGCAGCCGGTGCTCCATATAACACACTGTCGGCGCATTTTTCTGCACAAGATAAGTAAATATAGTTTTTTTTTCCTGAGCGCAGAGCTGCTGGAGCTTGTTTCCTTACAGAGCACTTTATAGGCGAACCCACTTTATCAGCGGCTGATGTCCAATCACCGGCACACAGCTTTGAAACCTCACCTGAGTTTTAGCTCTCAGTGGTTAAACGCAGGACTTAATTCACTCAGGTTTTGTCTGTCGGGTCACGTTTACTTCGCTGTTTTATTTACAGCTGAGCAAATCGGTTTGGCTGAGGTTAAAGTTACGTTTCATAACTGCATAGTTTTACAGACGTTTAATGGTTCACTGGCACATGTGTTAGACTGAACCATTCGCTTTTCTTTATCTGGTGCGTTTTGGATTTAACAATGAATTTTGAGATTAAACTGACTTTTAAAATGTTTTTATACAAAGAGGAAAGAAAAGGCGCATTTCCACCGAGAGGAGCAGAGTTTGCAACAGCATGTTCATCATGAAGACTGCAACCTGGACAGAAATATTATATCATCTGTTTTTTAATAGTTATTCAACTGTATTCTAAGCACCAGCTATCTGTGAGAATTTATAGAGTTTACATAAATAAAAATAAAAACGAGGTTAACATATGATTTGTGCGATTTTTTATTTATTTATTTGCTCTCTCTCCTCCTTGAACATGTTTTTAATGTTAGTTATGATTCAGAATTGGAGACTGAAACAGGTATGACACATACGAACATCAGGAAATGAAAACCCGATAAATATAACCTCAGTAAATGACTGAAGTGTATTGCGGGGGTTATTACAGCTGTGTACCGGGGCCTGTGCTTTGTTGGCGGTAATAACAGCTCGATTGCTTGCGAGGCGAGCGGGTCTATCCCACGCTTTGCCGGCCGGGCAGACATCTCCGAAATCATCGAAGCACTTTTGCAAAGAGGCTCTATCTTGACAAACCGACCAGACATCTGAAGATTAAACCACTACATTCTTGGCTAAAAAATATTAAAACGGTATTTGGTGACACGCAAACAGGGTTTTTCAACATTCAGTTCTGTTAGTTTCAACATGCCAGTTGTTGTGTGCTAAAAACAATGGCCACCAGGCCAAAGCAATGGTTTTGACTTGATCAGTGTTAACCCCGCCCCCTGAGTTTGATGGGTGAGGCTGACAGATAAAATTAATTCATGGTGAGACCTGAAGGAGTCAACTGTGCCAAAATGAATTAATTAAATACACCATTAAATAGTTATTTAAATGTGGCAATAATTAATTAAAATGTGAAATAAATAAATAATTAATTAAATGTGTGAAAAATATTTATTTAATTTCTATTTCTATTCTATTTTATTTCCATTTTAATTCATTATTTCCAATTTTAATTATTTATTGCCACATTTAATTAATTATTTAATGGTGTATTTAATTAATTCCTTATGGCATTCCTGGTGTTCCATAATTGGGGTTTAGATATCGAGGTACACAAACTTTAACATGCAGTTGAACTGTTAACTATAATAACCAGACTGAATGTAAAAGTCAAACTGCATCTTTATTTTTCATATTAAATCTATCATGATAACGTATAGGCAAAGCGTTGACAAATATCACTTACAAAATTTTCCATAATTTCCATAATATTATGCCATGCATTTTATTCATTTAATTATTATTTTTTAGATCTGAAGGATGAAGTATTTGCATGACTATCGGGTGGTTTGTGGCTTAACTTGTGGCTTTGTGTGTATTGCCTTGTGGATTTCCAAAAGGTCAACAGCCAGTTGCAAAAAGTCAACAACCAGTAAGTATGAAATAGGATTTTCATTTCTCTGCTGTCATTAGATAATTTTTATGATTTTCTAAGAATGGTGCTAAAATGTTAAGAGAGATTTCTGTGTATTAATTTGCTTATCTATATCAAATATATTATAATTCAAACAACATTTTGTCCCAAACCAGGCCGCACTGCCATGACAAGAACCCAGAGATGCATTTTTCAATGCAATATTTTAGTATTTAAAAAATAAAAAAATATTTAAAAAAATTATTTGAAATAAAAGCAACGAAAAAAGAAACCTTACACAAACCATGGAATGTGTAGTAAATCATTTTTGTAGAATAGTGCATGGGTGGAAGAATGGTGTTTGCAATGTTGTTTAGAGCAGAAACAAACCAAAGGCAACCAAATTCCAAAGGGTTGTCTCTGGGAAAAGCACCACACAGTGACTGAGCAAGGATGGTTTTTCTCACTAATTGTGACTGAGCCACTCCACCCATCCAAATCCCAACAAATGAGACATGCAACACAAACAGACCAAAAGACATGCAAGGTGGAGTGGGTCCTTGTATTGTAATGAGTAATTTAAATTATATATTTGGCTTTACTTAATTGTAAAATATTTCTTTCTACAATGTCCTGTAGTCTGTGAAAAAGAAAGAAAAGTAAAAGAAAAGAAGACCCAGCTGCAGAAACAAGCAAAGAGGACACGAGAAGAGCTGACTGTATTGTCAGAGCTTATCACTCTAATGTTGGAACTGAAGAGGGGACATCACCAGCAGAAAGAAGAATTCAAACAGTTAGAGGAGATAAACAAAGAGCTGGCAGAAAACAAGAAGAAGCTTCGTCTGGTAGAGAATGAAATAGCAAAGAGTGAGAAAGAAAAAGAGACGGACAAAACAGAAAGATACTTGGAGGAAAAACAAAGTCTATTAAGTGTTCAGCGTAAACTGGAGAAGAGAAAGGAAGAACTGGAGAATCTATTACTGAACATGGAGAAACAGCTGCAACAAACAGAGGATATAATGAGCACGATGACAGAAAGAAGGACAAAATTAGAATGCGCTTTGGAGGCGATTAACTCGCAGCTGGAGGACTGTCAAAGTCAAAGTGATACCGCTCATCTTCACACACAGTAGTGACAATAACCTACTGCTACTTCACTGTCTGTTAATTGTCCCTTGCAACTAAAGTTAGGTTCATAATTTGGATAGAAAATTTTGTTTTATAGAATAGAAATCTTTTTTCTTTTAAACTGTGTACACCACGATAGCAGATTTTACCCAAGCAACCAATATGTAATTGAAAAGCAGAGTTTGCATCATTAATTCAAAACATTTAACAAAGAATTTTGTATTAACATTAACCTATATTCAGTGGTTATATACAACTTACACAGTGCCCCATTTTCAGGGGCTCAAAAGTCACTGGACAAAGTAACACAGCTTTAAACACAAGTATTGCTTCTAAAAGCAAAAACTTCTAAAAGGAGAAACAGCTGCAACAAACAGAGGATATAATGAGCACGATGACAGAAAGAAGGACAAAATTAGAAAACAATTATGAGGTGATCAACTTGCAGCCGGAGGAGGTAGAAAGTCAGTGATTAGTAGTGAGATGAGTGGTGAGAACTAATAAATATATGATGTACACTAATTGATTAACCTATCTGACATGACCTTACTATCTTAAATAAAACAATCATGAGTTGCAAAGAAGAATAATCTAAGAAAGATTGCAATATTTTGTTCAATTTAGGAAAGGATGCACAGCAGGTCGAGTAAGAAGTACTAATGCGTGAAGAGAAGTTAAAAGTGAAGTTAATGAATCAGGAAGTGCAGAGGATTAGTAAGGAGGAAGTTAGGACAGCTATGGAAAGACAGTTGGTCAGGATTCCATACCAGTGGAGGTATGGAGAAGTCTAGTAAAGAGGCCAGTTGACTTTTTGACTAGATTTTTTTAACAGTCTTGGAGAGTGAGAGGACCCATGAGGAAAGGAGAATTGTACTGGATGATGTGCAGAGCTGTGGAAATTAAAAACAATTAAACTTGATTAAGAATATTTTGTTAACAGAAAACAGAAAAAAAACTGCTCAAGCAAGGAAGAAAGCTGAAATCAACAAAAAGGGAGGTGGGGTGGCACTTTACGTTGATAAAAACCTAAAGTACAAAAGAGTGGGAAGAATGATGACTGTTATTGATGGTGTTACATCCCCCAGGAGGATGTAACACCATCAAAACAAAACCAAACCAGTTGGTTTTGTTTTGTGAACTAATACCGTATGTTCTGTCTAGGCTCCACCTCCTCTGTCCTGATTGGATGCTGCTCACAGAATCCGCCTAATTACCAATCAGCAGAGCACTATATAATGCCTGTGGAGCTGTGTTTCTGGGCCCTCTGGGCATTTTGACTGCCATACCTGTGCAGGCTTCTATGCCTTTTTGACTTGGATGTGCATTTTGTGTTTCCATGTTCAGACTGCCGTAGGGGAGAGCTGCCTTTTGTTTTGATTCCCTGTTTTCTCCTGTGTTGTTAGGTAGGTTATGGTTATAGGTTCTATATTTTGTTTTCTTTGCAGTTAGATAAGTTCCTTTTATTCTCATATCTGGGATGTTTTGTTTGTTATGTTGTCCTTGGCTCTCCCTGAAGTTAACCCTCAGTCTGAACTAGAATTTCTAGCAAGAAATATACCTTTTAACCTACTATCTTGGCTCCTCCTTCACTATCTACCTTTATGTTAGTCCCTCCTAACCCCTAGACTAGCCTGGGGATGTAACAATGGAGTGACGGAATTTTTAACAGTAGAAATAAATATGGAAAAAAGGAAAAACCTAACTGTCAGTTTTATATGCATGGAACACCAGGAACAAAGATCAAGATATTTAAGGATAATATAGAGGACTTATTTACAAATCTAAATCAGAAAAGAATGTTTATTTGTGGGGACTTTAATATTGACTTATTGAATCCAAATCATAATAAGAGTACAGAAGAATTTATTGATTCCATGTTTAGCATGGGTTTATTCCCACTGATAACAAGACCAACCAGAATAACATCTCGTTGTGCAACTCTATTAGCTAATATATTTACAAATATAATGGAAGAAAATATAAAAAGTGGGTTATTAATCAATTATATAAGCGACCATTTACCAGTCTTTGCATCTTATAATTACCATTATAAAGTCAACAGCGATGAACACAAGATTATCTACAAAATAATAAGAACAGAGAAGACATTAAACTATCTTTGAAATGAACTTTTAAAGCAGGATTGGAATATTCTATATGAACAAAGAAGTTAATAAAGCTTACGAAGCATAAAAAACAGAAGAACATTTAACACATTACTTGATAAAACACCTGCACACAACTATGCAGGAAGACCAGACTACAAAATGCCAGCAAAAAAGAATACCCTATATCGAGAATTCATAAAAAAGAGAACCATAGAAACTGAAAGGAAGTATAAAACTTACTAATATAATGAGATCCTGTAAAAGAGAATATTTTACAGGTAGCAATCAGAATTATTGTCTGATCTGGCAGAGGCTTACAACAGAAACACTAGCAAAATAAAGATTTTTCTTAGCAGCCAGAAGCACAAAGGATGCCACACCGAGGATCTGGAATAATGGGTGAAAAATTTCTCTGAGAGACAACACAGTTAGTGGCATTGATCACAGCCATATTGTATATCCCTGTTTTGATTCCACTTAGATGGGAACATGTTTGGTGAGCCTTAACTGTCTCTAATGGCAAGTTAAGCAGTTACATTGTGTGGGAGTATAAGCTTAAGTTTCCTTTCAACATATTTTTGAGCATTCAGTACCTTTGAGGCTTTTCTGAAAAATATTCTGGACTTTTCATTGTATTTTTCATTGTTTTGAATTCTTGCAATAAAAATAAACATATTTGCATGAAGCAAGTATATTTGTCCACTCCCATACTGTTAATTTAGAAACATGAGGAATATCCTGTTAAAGTTCCTTTAGAACAGATTGAAAAAAATCTGTGATTAATTATAAGTGAACTATTGATAAATGTGGGATTAATGCCACTGCCACTGGAACACTACCATCAACAAAGGCAACAGTGCAACTGCACAAAAAATGTACACAATGAGCTTCAGGGGGAGAAAGGATGGTCTGTCATTATAAAATTGTTTGAAATCACACAAAATAGCTAATTAAATATATTTTTAGACACTCCACCTGCCATAATCCTGGGTCATTAGTTACATTTGTTTGTTTTGTTACAAGGAAAATAAGACTCCCCAGCAACAAATTACCATCTGAACAACAACAAACAAAATCAGTTATTAATCATGAAGCACCGATCTAATTTGTCATGACTTTCCATTTGCCTGTGCTGCAATATCCCTTACAGTTTAGTGATACGAATTCACATCGGTTTAGAAAAAAGTAACATCACTTTTTAAAAAATCTTTTTAAGGTTTATGATATCTGTGTACTTGTATTGTCTACAATTTCAAAACATGTTAAATAAAGAAATAGATGTCTTATGGGTTTTCAGTAACAACAAAATGTAAATAGCATTTTATAGATTAAATTAGATGTTACAGTTAAAAAAAAGACATCTGATTTTCAGCCCTGTTGCTTCCGTGTTGTCTTGCTGCTGACTTAACATGAGAATGAAGAAAGACTGATGTGAAAATGTAATACTTCCCTTTCCTGTGAGAAGAGGCCAATGATCTTGATTGCATTTGATCAGTTTTAAATCCTATGGTTTCAGTGAAGGATAAAAATAATTTTATTTTGTCAATTCAGAGGCATTTTAAACAAAAGCTTAAAAAAACAACTGCTTTCATCAATTATATATTTGAAATAATTCTGCTTGTTTACTGTGTCATATATTATTTAGCTTAAAACTTTGATAACCATAATCTTTACATGATCTCCAGTTTTCATTTCAGGATTTGGGATCTTTGCTGTACAGAACCACAAACACAGGTGTGTGCACATAGTGGATGGTCATACCATCCAAGTTATCCTTTTCTGCCCTCTACTGTAAATCACCTTGCTCTACAGCTACCCGCTGCAATATTCTTCCTCATTATATCAAAAATCAAGAAAATAAATACATAATAAATACTTTTTTTTAGTTTAACAAATCTGTATTGTTGTGGCTTATTTACAGTAGGTACACTGTTGTTAGTTATATAACTTCTCTCTCTCTCTCTTTCTTTCTTTCTTTGTATTTATGCCTTTATTTTTTTATTTTGCAGAAGCTACTTACTGTAGTATTGAATAGTGTTTACTTAAGACTGCAATTAAATATATTAAATAATATATATTTTTAATATATTAAATAAATTAAAATATATCAAAAAAACTTAAAGATATTAAAATGTAATAAATAAACAGAAATATTATAAAAATATATATAATTCTGCATATATACATATATATATATATATATATATATATATATGTGTTTTCTCTCAGTAATGTGACGGAACAGCTGCAAAACTGGGCAAGCTAACAGTAAATGGCTGTCTCCCCAAAAACACCTGTTTTGTTTTATTTTTTCAAAACGTTTGCTGTGTTTTTGTTGTTGTTGTTTCTCTTGTGTTTTACTGAAACTTTTGGTGTATCTGTGTGTGTTCTATTTCTTTTCTTCAGTAGTGTTTATCCATGCAGCATTTTGCAGCATTTTTGAATTTGCTAGTGTTTTCTTAACTTGCAATAGATTTGACCTTTCAGGGCCACAGTAATAGAAACCTATATTTTTAAGTTATCACTAGTATCTCTACCTGCTCTAAAATACTGTAAAATAGTCTATACTGAAAATTTGATCAAAACACCTGTTTATTTTAATGTGTTGCTTCCAGCCCAACAGACAACTATGTTAAACAATTGAATGACATAATTTGTCACCATTTGAACTATAAAAGCTGTGTGCCTGTCCTTCTATATCAACAAACAATTCAGGTTATAAAAATGGTTGGCTCTATGCTAAACATGCCAGTGACACTAATGTTGCAAACTTGCTTCTCTCTCCCTCTTGATTTTCATATCAAAATTTTCCACAGTTTGATATCCAAGTAGGATTAATGTCAGATCTTGCTAAATAGACTGATTAGAGTGTGTAAACCAGCAATTGAATTAAATTCAAATTTAGATCAGTACACCAATTTTTTTTTAAAAAGTATTAATAATTAAATAATAGAAAACTACAGTTCTGAAAAAAGTGAAAATAAGGCCTCTAGTTTGCTGCTTGCAGCTTGTCATTTTACCATCAAATGTAGAGAGTCGCCTGATGGAGTAAATGCAATCATATCTTTTATTAAAATTCACTTATTGTGCTTTGCATTTACTGCCAAATTATTACTTGTCCTATAAACATTCAAGACCTTGCTAGTGTCAGATGTTTTTAACTCAACTCAAATGTAGTCTTTGTAATTTTGAAGGCATTCAGGGAAATTAGCATTTCCTAATACTCTGGGAGGAAACATGATCATGCATAAAACATAGATTGAACATCAATTTATATTTTTAATGCACATGAAAATACACACACCACAATATGGAGTGCAGCAAAGGAAATGGACGACATCAAGAAACTGTTTCTACTAAGGACTTATTGGTTGACATTAAAAATGTCCCAAAGTATTATTGCACAGTATTATCCATCCATCGATACAGTTTAGGTTTTCACATGGCTGAAACATATCCCAGCTATCATAAGGTGAACGGTGAGGCAGGTTATTTGTCTATACCAAAAATTCTAACTCTTTAACTCGTTGTCAACGTGCAGTCATACATTGCATAATATTATAATGAAATTGGAGCTAAAAGCGCACTTGTGCTAAAAGAATAATAAATAACAGATACAGAAATGTTGCATCACATTTTGAGACAGCAGGTGGGAGGGGGTTTCTGGATTTTCTGGGCGATGGTAATGGCTGTTTGTAGTGTTTTTTGTATGCCATTATGCAGCTCGAGAACCACACAAAGATGCAATATGTCAGCACAGTAGACAGAGCAGCAGTAGAAGATAATCATCAGCTACTGCTCCAGGTTGATGCTCCTGAGCATCCTCAGAAAGTGGAGATGCTGCTGGGCCTTCTTTACAACCTCTGAGTTGTGCTGAACCTATAGAGAAAGTCAGAGAGGTGACTGTGGAGAAGCAACACTGGAGCCCTCAGACTGCCTCCAAATTCACCACTGCACATCCTCTTTTCTTAACATTATCAGAGGCATAAGCACAGACTATTAAAGCAAAACCATACATGTTTCGGTGTATACAAAAGTACTCAAATATGAATGCACGATTTTTAAAATAGCCTTCAATGAACACATTTGTCCTTCATATTTTTTTAAAAAAAAAAATATGTAGGACTCATTTTTTTTTATCCATTTGCCCAACATCTCTAAAATTAGAAATATCCTGTCTCATGGTGATGCTGAAAAATGAGTTCATGCATTTATTACTTTGAAGCTGGACTACTGTAATTCATTATTATCAGGATGTCTTTAACACTCCCTGAAAAGCCTTCAGTTAATCCAAAATGCTGCAGCAAGAGTACTGAC
>CAKLIZ010000990.1:46029-61718 GCA_922035795.1 Oreochromis mossambicus | reverse complement strand
ATTGTAATAAATGATCAATATAAATGACAGGTCTGTGATAGTGTTTAGAGTTTGAACTGAGAAAATCGGCTGAAAACTGAGGGAGTAGTTCCACGGCAAAAAACGTACGGAAGCAACTAGAATAATAAAGAACTAGAAAAATTTGCATTTCCTGCGAAAATGCTGTGTGGATGCCTTAACGCTGAAGCTGTCTGCTGAAAAGATTAAAACGATGAAAAGTTGCAAAAAGTTGTACGGTGGTGAAAAAAAAAAAAATGCCACCCTGAGCAGGATTCGAACCTAGCCCTCCTGGTCTCAAGGCGGCTATTCATTTTCCTGAGCCAAAGTCATTCTTAAAAAGATGAGGTGCAGAGACGGACAATTCTGCTGAAATGAGCAGAAGCTGCTGAGAATTGTGCTGATAAGAGGTGAAAAGGCTGAAAATTTTGCAGAAAAGAGGTGAATCAGCAGAATTTCTGCAGAAAAGAGGCAAAGAAGCAGAACGTTGCGCTGAACATATGTGAATCAGCAGAATTTCTGCTGAAAAGAGGTAGAACAACCTGGTTCTGCTCAAATTCACGAATCAGAGGTACTGCCTCTGTCTGCTTCATCAGGCTGTGTACTTGTATGTATTTCTGCCATGTTAACAAGAATCTTAGGTCCATATTAGAAAAGCTGCTAAAATCATAAAACCTTGCAGAATTGTAATAAATTAGCAAAATAAATTACAGGTTTGTGATAGTGTATAAATTTGTAGTGAAAAAAAAAAATGTTGAACAAGGTGGGATTGAACTCACGACCTTTGAGTTGCAGAGCCCTGTCATTACTAATTGCGCCACCTGGAAAGGCGACGGATGGCTGAAAGCTAGAGACTTGACCAGCAGTTGCTCTAAACAACTGAAAAAGCAGAATTATCTGCTAAAAAAGAGGTGTAGATGCGCTTGATGGAGATGGCACTGCATTTCGTTGCCCTGTACCTGTGACATGTGCAATGACAATAAAGTTGAATTCTATTCTATTCTAATTCACTACTCCTTTCTGTACCGAGACAGGAATAAAAAGGACCTAGCTTGGAGGAAGATAAGTAAAAAGATAGGGCAACCTACTAAGTTCATTTATTTTTGTTTTGAATTTTTTGACTAACCCGGGGAGGCCGCGCAAAAGCTAGCAAGCCCACCTACTGTCCCGCTATTTTCCCACTGATGAACAAATACCTTTCCGCTAACAAGATAATGTGTTTATTCAGAGGACATCTGCATTTTTCTCCTCCTTCTCCCTGAGGCTCTTTCACTTTAAGCTGGGTTCTTTTCATTCCTGTCTCTCTGCAAAGAGTTATTTTATGTGTTTATGTTTAATGATTTTCTGTTTGAGAATTTTAATATTATTTCACATACATTTTTGTATTGACTAATGTCTCAGTTCTACTACACAGCAAATATTGGCACACAACTTGACACAGAAAGAATTAATTTCCTGTTATACCCTCCTAAGACCCGAACTCTTCCACGGCATGCATTTTTAATTTCTCTTTGATATTTGGTCATATTGGGGCCCGATGAATGTAAAAACAGAGAATTACCAGATTTTTGTTTTAACCTTATTTTTGTTTTTAAGAAAAATAAGAGCCAAATATGAGGATATTCATTTAAAATTCTTATAGAACAGTAGCAGTATAATGTCCTCGTAAGTGGATATCATGCCCTTGTAGAGCAAAATTCAGTATTTTGTTCTAAATAACCCAAAATGTGATGTCCACATATGTGGACGCCAGGTCCTAGGAGGATACTAATAAAGAAAATATACTACTATATAGGAACATAGTGAAGACCAATTATTTGACTCTCGTGTTGTTCTTGGGTCATTTCTGTCCTCTAAAGAAATCTTTTGCTATTAAAAATGTGTTTTTTATTCATGAAATGATCTGAAAATAACAGAAGTTATTCATTACTATGCTATGCAAGTTTTAAGTAATTAGATTTATTTATGCGGTTTTTATTGGATTTTATGACACCTGTGGTCCTCATGAACAAAAATGACCCCAAAGTAAAAAGTGTTGCAAAGGGCCTTTGTAAATGTCCACGGCAGACCCGGGTGCAAGTTCATGCTTTGCAGCATACTTTATTGACTAACACGGTTGCTGTTCAAAATGCTCACAGAGCTGCAGCTCTCCCGCTGCCCGCTCAACATTATCACAACCACAAACACAGCACCCATTACAATATTTAAGTCGGCGGGGCGTGATTGCAGATGACGTGCAGGTGCGTCCGCCTTCCCTGCACAGCACCGCAGGTCACACCCCGCCACATACCCCCATCGCCCGACTAAGGTTGGGGAGCCATCCAGCCGAACCTACTCCCTCAACCGCAAGCGGGAGAGGGGATCGGCCCGGAACGTCGGTGCCCCCGGGCCCTGGCCAAGCGACGGGGAGTTGTGAGTTCAGGTGGCCGCTCGCGTACCCAGCAGCGCCGGCGAAGCTGGTCCGGAGGTAAGCCGCGTGGCAGGTGGACGCGGTCGGCACGGTCGTGCGCCCCGGCTCGCAGGTGGCTGAGCAGATGTCCGGCGGGCACCGGCCTCTGGTGGGGGTGAGGCCGGTCTGGCGAGCACGTCGATCTCAAGTTTGGCGCATACCTCACTCACCAGCTCCAATTGAGCAGGCTCCCCTGGCACGGAGACCTCTGTCTCCTCGTGCGGCTCCTCTGTCACAGCCGGCGCTCCCGGCTGGAGCAGCCCCACGCACGGCTCATCCGTCAACGCCACCGCCCCTCCCGGCAAGCGCGAACCCTCGCGCGCCCCCTCCACCTCCAGCGATGGGGTGGCAGGTTCCTCATGCGCTCTCCCCGCGCTTCCCTCTGGCTCAGGAGGTGGGCCAAGCAGTTGCTCCACGTCGTTCCTCCGTGGGGCAGGAACCGGCGCAGGCCCCTGCCGGGCAAAAGCCGCTCCCACCCGCAGAGTGGGGATGGGTGCGGCGGCAGGCTGGGTCCCCGGCTGGTCGCAACCTGGGGGCTGGCATGGGCGCCGGAACAGACCGGAACAGACCCCAACCGCAATGGGGTGGAGAGCACCGGTGGGGGTGGCGGCGGTGTCAGGCAAGACCGAATCAGTGCGGCCAGGTACTACATCCTCTACAGGCCGCCAGCTGCAACAATTTGTACCAGCTCCTCCCTCTGCCGGCCCAGTCTTGGGCCACAGCCTTATTTTCACACCATACTGCTTTAAAACATCTTTGAACTTGGATCAATGATTTGAAGGAGTTTTGGCCACTGTTATTGCAATGCAAACTGGTCGGCAAAGCCCAGGAGGTGTGTACCAGTTTATCAATTGAAGATAGCCTTGATTATGACATCATGAAGAAGACTGTGTTGCAGGCATATGAGCTTGTCCCAGAAGCCTACCGTCAAAAATTTAGAAAATGTGAAAAAACTGCCAATCAGACGTTTGTGGAGTTTGCCCATGAAAAGAGTCGCTTGTTTGAACGATGGTTGCAGGCCAGTAAGGTGAAGGATCTTGAGGAAGTGAAAGAGCTTATTTTGTTAGAGGAATTTAAAAAATGTTTGCCGGACCAAGTAGTCATTTATCTGAATGAGCAAAAGGTGACGTCACTCACTCACTAGTTCATGCATTCATTACTTCCAGGCTGGACTACAGTAAATCTTTATTATCAGGATGTCCTAAAAACTTGCTGAAAAGTCTTCAGCTAATCCAAAATGCTGCACCAAGAATACTGACAGGGACTAGAAAGAGAGAGCATATTTCTCCTGTTTTGGCTTCCCTTCATTGACTTCCTATTAAATCCAGAATTGAATTAAAAATCCTGCTCCTCACATACAAGGTCTTAAATAATCAGGCCCCATCTTATCTTAATGACCTTGTAGCAACATATCACCCTATTAGAGCACTTCGCTCTCGCACTGCAGGGTAACTTGTTGTTCCTACACTGTAAAAACGATAACTAGTAGTTGTTGATTTGATTAAAGTTTTCAAATTAAACTGACTTAGAAATAAAACTTTCCATTTACAACCTAAAAAAGCTTGTCTGCCCAACAAATTTCTTCCATTGTTGTCCTAACTAAGATTTTCTAGTGAGCATAACAAAGATTATCAAATTTTGAGTAGATTTTTTGAGTCGAGTTGGGAACCAGTGGGAAACCCCATAGATGACTGGCACACGTGGTCTGAACAATTTTGAACTAGACCAAACGAGCCTGAGCAGACAGTGTGATAGTGGTTTGTCGATGTGTTCTGGACTGAAAACCTGCTAAGAAAATTTGAACAAACGTGGCCAACGTTGGATGAAAATTACAATTTTTCGACCATTACGGATTTTACCTGGTCTGAAGTTGGAGTGTATTATTTGACCATTTTTTGGACAAGTGCGGGAGCTGCCAACCATTTCCCCTAGCAGGTAAGCTAACGACATCTGTTTTTAGGATTTTCTACAAGGATTTTCTAAGGGACTTGTATATCATATAGCGAAGGACCGCGCGGGGGGGTTGAAAATGATATGCCAGGAGTTCGCTGTTCTCGCTGCTCTAGCGAGCCTTGAATCCCCAGCTAGCTATCGAAGCTGGTGGTAACAGACGTCTCCGAAAATGTAGAAGCATTTTTGCAAAAATGTGTTGTCTTAATAAACTGAGCAGATATTTGAAATTTACACAGCTACATTCTCGCCTGAAAATATCTTAAAAGTTTACTTTGTGACCCAGAAAGAGTAATAAGAGTAATATTAAAATTAAGTGGCTGCCACCATTGTTTGAAACTAGAATTGGCTGGGCTGCGCTATGAATTCTGGCATAGGGTGGGCCACGAAGGATACACCTGACCCATCCTTCAAAACTGTGGAAAGTATTGTATTGTTTTAAGAGCCTTTTTGTTGGTGGAGTATTGATTTTATGTACAATTCCACGGATAGACGCGATCTGTACGGTCCGACTTTGCACATGCGCAGTAAGGATCGTGGAGTCCGATCCGTAACTTTTTTTTTCTCGTTTTTTCCCTACATTATATTGTAATGTTTCATTATTGCAAACATTTTCTCTCAGGCGGAGAGAGGTCATGGAGTGTCAGCCTATGGTATCTGAGGTCCAGGAGAGATGACCTGCGCTATTTTCATCTGAGGAGGTAAGACTGTCCTAATTTATTTATAATTTAATTATTATTCAAATTGGCCATTATTTATACTAGATTGACTATATTGAAGTAGTACACTATTTGCTGGGGCAATGCATTGGCCAACTTTATTATCTTGTGCTACCACTCCAGTCAAGGCCCTTGCCAGTGTTATATTGAAATCCTTACCCTGAACATTTCTGCCAGTACAAGAAAAGAGTCCCCATGCTAAATCGAAATTTTGAAACAGAAAGGCAATCTCATAATTTTGACTTAGCATGTTTTTTTTTTTCTTTTTGGGCTAGAAATAGGACTTCTATAGACTGAGATGGTTAGGGGAAGAATTCTAATGCAGGTCACAGAATCTGATTGGTCACAGATTTTGGTGCAACTTAGAACATAATATGTATTTGCATATTGATACGGGGGTTTGTGGAGTATATCTCTATTCCTGTGCAAAAGACGTATTCATGAGAGATTTTTGAAGTAGGTAGGTTTTGCTGTTGATAACACAATCAGGCATATAACATGGTGCAGACTGTCCAAGACAGCTACCCAGGAATTTTCTGTGCTGAATAAATATTTTGGTCAATGTATTGTTTAGATATCTGAAAAATTTCATCGGATCACAAGAAAAGACCTCCTGGGGACCTTCAATGCATCCCTTGACAAATTTGTGCCTGGCCTGCTGAAACTGTAAAGAAGAAGGGAGTTCTTTGTGAGGAGATGGAAGACCTCCTGGATAAACTTGATGAACAGGTGAGTGAAGTGCTCCTTTATTTGACAATTTTAGAAGAGAGTATACTTTTCTCTTAACAGAAACTGAAAAAGATGTTTGCTTCAAACAAAACACATCAGTGGACATGTCAGTAAAAATGAATGTCATCAATCATTGCTTTGTTCTTCTTTGGCAGTATTTTATTTAATTTGTAAAAAGAAAGTAAAATTGTTAACATGGTGTTGTTGTTGTTTTGTTTTTTTTGTAAATTTTGCGTGTTGCTGGGTCTGACCTGTGCTTTATTTTCATTACTATGAGAGTTCTGATTTTGCATTGTGTATAGTACACCATGTTACTTCACTAATTGAAATTCTTGTTTTCCACTGAACACTCTTTAGACATCCAACATTGTGTCCAACTTGCACTGAGAGGCCTGCCCATTTTCCTGAAGAGAAGATGCAACAGAGGTTTTCCTGAAGTGCTTAGGAAGTACAAAAAAATATTGCAAGTAATTAATTACTATGAGATGTTTTTAAAGGATGAGTTAATCCAAAATGGAAATGTACACTTCCTCAGTGCAGTCCAGATAATTTTATAGTGGGGATTGCAGTTGTCATAACTCTCACTCCTTTTTTTCTGCTGAGCAACTGCTGGGCATTGTTGGTTGTTCCATAGCAGAAAATATTTTTGTACACTCACAAGGTGGCATTAATTAAAGGAAAATAAGCTTTTTCTTCTTAAAACCTCCATGAGTCGAATGACCAGCATGGTATAGAGGTTAAAGTTAAAATCTTTAGAAATTTGTGTTGTCTTTAGTTTTTCTCAGCTTTCAATAATTCATATTTTACTTTTCTTCAGGACACTGACATTTTGGAACCAGTGTTGAACGGTGCATCAGGTGCCATCCTCACCATCCTACAAGATGACGATACGTCTGTGCGAGAACATGCAGTTGGTTTGGAAGGGGACATCGTGCTACAGAACATTCCAGATCTCTCTACTGCCCTGGCATAGCTCTTTGGCCTTCTGTATGCCCTCAACATTGATTATCCAAAGCAGATGAGTTTTACCTTTGAAGCAATTGCCATCTTATTTTGACCTGGTCGGACAATATGAAGGTGAAGTGGATAAATCATTATTCGAAATGTAAATTTTAGTCAGATGAATCTGTATTGTTGACAATATATGCTGAAAATTTGTCTTGTAGTATTTTAAAAGATTTGTTATAGTGTTAGTTTCCTCTTCATTGATGGTAACATTTCTAATAACTTTTAACTTCCATATTTCATCATAGTAAGCCCATGTAAAATGTCAGTGTCTGGGTACATAGGCAATCGTTTGTGGCACTACCCTATTTAATGTGCAATAGTTATGTTCAGCTTTTACAAGACGGTCAGCGTGTGTGTGCATGAATTATTAAGTTGCTGGATACTTTTCTTTTTTGGTTCTGGACTCTAGGATTTTTAACATCTCTGCTGCTCAAAGCACCCAAAAGAAACTGGCAACACGTTTTTGTATGTTTGTTATTACTTTTCTTTCTTTCTTTTTTTCTTTCTTTCTTTCTTTCTTTCTTTCTTTTTTCTTTTCTTTTTTTTTTTTTTACAGAAATTTACCCTACTACCCATGACATTCTGAAATGTACTGAAAAGACTGTTGAACAAAATAAATAAGCTTTTAGATAACATTGAATTGTGCTTTGTTTTATTCTTTAGCTATTTATTGAGTGTTTTTTCAAGTATAATAACAGCATACATTTTCCTTTGTTTATATAGGTAAATTTTCAACTCACTGGAGTAAGAATTGTATGATTACTCAACAAGAATATCTGTGTTTGGTGAAGGCAGAAATACATGGCATTGAAACCAGAATTTCTTCGTTAGACTTCCAGGATTATCCTAATTAGGTGAACAAGAAGATCCAAGTTGGCAGAACTTGTAAATCTTAGTCAAGTCAACAACAGTTGGCAAAAGTTGAGAAAACTCAAAAATCTCTTGCATCATGTTGCCTTGAAATTTTACGTTTTCTCAACTTTTTCTTTTTTACAGTGTAGAGTGTTTAAAAGTAGAATGGGAGGCAGAGCCTTCAGTTTTCAGGCCCCTCTTCTGTGGAACCAGCTTCCAGTTTGGATTCAGGAGACAGACACTATCTCTACTTTGAAGATTAGGCTTAAAACTTTCCTTTTTGCTAAAGCATATAGTTAGGGCTGGACCAGGTGACCCTGAATCCTCCCTTAGTTATGCTGCAATAGACATAGGCTGCCGGGGATTCCCATGATGCACTGAGTTTTTCCTTTCCAGTCACCTTTCTCACTCACTATGTGTTAATAGACATCTCTGTATTGAATCATATCTGTTATTAACCACTGTCTCTCTTCCACAGCATGTCTTTCATCTTGTTTTCCTTCTCTCTTCCCAACCGGTCGCAGCAGATGGCCGCCCCTCCCTGAGCCTGGTTCTGATGGAGGTTTCTTCCTGTTAAAAGGGAGTTTTTCCTTCCCACTGTCACCAAAGTGCTTGCTCATAGGGGGTCATATGAGTGTTGGGTTTTTCTCTGTATCTACTGTACAATATAAAGCACCTAGAGGCGACTTTTGTTGTGATTTGGTGCTATATAAATAAAAATAAATTGAATTTAAACCAGTTTGAAGGCAGCTGTCTTTTTGTTTAAATTTAGTACTTTTGTTTTTTCACCATTTGCCATGAAAAGGACACACTCATCACTTAGATTCTTTGCTTTGCCTTCCACGTGCAGTGAAAGGGTGGGATTGTAAAAGTTTTTGCAGTTTAGCAATGACAACTTCCATGGAATTCAGGTTTTTTATGATAAGCAAGGAATGCCCTGTCCACTAATCTGAGCCAATCAGCAGCATTTTTAACTTCTTAAGTGAGTAATAAGAACCTTGTGATACCAGAAGGGTCAGAAATGGCAACAAATGGTAAGACTTAATCAAAATTTTTTTTTGCAAAACTGATCATGCTACATATTAATGTTGATAATCATGTTAAAAATGAAAACTCTCTCTCTCACTGTGTGTTGTATAAAATAGTCCAAAGAGCACCTTTGCACCTCCTATAGATTTATAGTTCATCTTTGTGTTCAAGAAGGGACTATTACAGGCATACACTTAATCATGTTTGATGCTCTTCAGTTAAATTTCAGTTTCAGTTATAATGTTGTTCTCTTGCACTTATCTGAGATAAAGGGATTATTAAAAATGTGTCAAATGTGAAATATTGTACAAATGACTTTTGTGTTTTGCATCTTAAAATTATGCTCCATTTTTATTTATGCAGCATTTTAATTTATGCAGAAAAACTTTTTGACAAAATACAAATCTCTTTGGTTGAAAAATTATCCAAACCAGGTGTCCCGATTCGAAATACTGAGATCCACAACAAAATACCAAAGGCCCAGAAGGATGCAATCAAACGGAAGAGTTTATTGAATACACATGCGGGGAGGTACGAACTGCCAAACATCAGTTGTAGAACTCCGCCCAAAAATACACTTCAGATTGCTTTTATACCATCAGGGTATTATGACGCCCCCTCATGCGTCTACAAGCACATAATTTGCATCTTAAGAACATTCTTTGCCTCTTCTACAGACAATGATCAATTCTAAGAGATAAATGCAGACACAGAAGTTCCCCTTTCTGGCATCCTCTTCCAAATATGGTGGTGAGGTCCCCATGGACTTGTCCTCCTCTTTGCGTCACCTGTTACTAGGCAAACTCAAATGCGACAAGAAGCTGAATACATTCAGGCCTTCACTCCAGCCTGTTTCTTGATTAAATGTATTATATGTGTTTTGTAGGCGTGCATGCATTGAACCTTCCATAGCTCCAAGCCACTTACTCCATGTTTCGCCGGGACATTCACGCCCAACGGAGCTTTCAACCTTTTAATTAACTGACTGAGCCACAACTCATTAATAAGCACCAAATTGCAATGTGTATAACATGATTACAGTTGCGCCTGCAATGAGAGATTATTATGTGATTATGATAACACCTGTAATACAGACTTTAATGTAATGTCAGCAGCTTCAATAACTGCTTCAATGAAGTGATTATTATATGGTTTAATGCAATGATCATGACTTAATGCAAAGTTAATTAATGCAATGATAATGATAATAAGCATAAGTAGCAGTAAAATATTCCTTATTCCACACAGGGCTTGAGGATCTCCTGGATGGCCTTCTGCAAGATAAAGTTCTGACTGATTCAGAGACAGAATATATACGTCAGAATAATCCAGTCGTAAAACAACAAGTCCGCGAGCTTGTTAAGATGGTGAGGAATAAAGGAGATTATGCAAAGAAAAGCTTTCTAAGTAATCTTGAAAAAAGAGATCCAAATCTTTTCAAGAACATACCTGAACTGCAAAAGACGAAACCAACAGGTGAGCTTATTAGTGTGACATGGTGTGAGTTCACCTTACATATGGTTAGCATCAGAGAGTAATACAGAAATAAATATGCAAAGTTTTCATCAGTGGTCTATTAAATGTAGTTCTGTGTTTTAATCTCTACAGGTGAAAAAGCAACGATCTCAAAGGCGAAGCCCAAGCATGATGGCTTTTGAATATTTAATCCAAAGTGTAACTTCATGAATGAAGCATACAAGCAACTCCTTTCAATCTGAGCAAGACATGCTATTATCTGTGATAACTGATAACTTCATGAATCTAAATCAACATTAAAGTCAAATTCAAATGATTATGCCTTATTTTGTTACTTTTTGTTCTTTAACAACAAAATGATATAGCTATACTTGAAACAAGCCAAATATTATAAAATCTGACAAGATTTTCTTCTTTTGAGAAAAAATCTGCCAATGGGGTAAGCAAAAGTTGCTTGACTAGAATTCTTTAAAAAAGCAAATAAATCTAACTGCTGTATGTCTTTTAACCAGACAAAAATATCTAAAATGTATGCTTAGTTGACGAAAATTTGACTTATTACAACAACGGAGTTGCACCGTCCCTGGCTGCAGACAGCTGATCTGGGCGCATACACGCACCACCATTAGTTTCTACCATTACCGGGGCTGCGCGTCGTTTCGCCGACCGGGCAGATAAACAAAAGGGGTGAGAGGTATATTTCGAGCGGCGCAGAGTGTGGCCAACATATTTTCCCTGCTTACCTTTAATAAAGCCGGTCGCGTAGACTCGCTGTGATCGCCGATTATACGGGTGGTTATGCAAGCCGATGGTATGGTGTTCCGGGGTTCAAATAGTGGGTTCACGTGAACTGCATTATTTTTGGTTTTTGTTTTTTTTATTGTGTAACACTGTAGGTTGCCTGGAATTGGCCATAAATGTCTGTATATACATATAAATGTATTGTAGGAATACAGCAGGAAATAAGCTGTGGGAAAAAGAATGTTTAGGAAAAGAAATAATAAAGAGATGACTATTATGCTTAGTGGGAGGGGCAATGGGGTATAAAAGAGGCTGTCAGGGCCTACCTGGGCAGTGAGTGCGATGTTACAGAGAGGGTAACATGCAGACTGTGTTTTGTAAATAGGTGTTTGTTTGGTGTTGCATTAAGTTAGTGTTCTATTTTCTTTGTAAATAACCTTTTGTGCACCTGGGAGGCCGGCAGAATAAACTATCCACACTGAATGCTTCCTGACTACGCCTGCATTCTACGCCATGCAAGAGAGGACCCCGCGACAGAAATACACTGTGATATTTAGAAAATCTGTAGCTAACACCGAACACACTGTTTTTACCTACTTTAAGATTCTACACCTTTATTTAGATTTTCACATAACAACAAATACTTAATATATGATAAATTGTCTTAAAACTTAATTGTTTCTTTCTTGATTGAACTAACTATAAGAATCATACCTAAACTCTGAGAACAATAATTACCAAAAATTGTTGAGAATAGGACACCATCTCTTCAAAAAGCTTATTATTGGGTTATCACAAGCTGATTTCATCATGTCAAATCATTCTTGTGCAAGCTGGCATGCATATTCATTGATTAAAAGCTCCCAGCATTTTGTTCAAGTGTGGAGATGATGATTCTTTTTTTCCTGTACAACTAAACAGGCTTTGGATTCAAGATTCTTTATTCGTCACATGCATAGTTATACAAGTATAACACTCAGTGAAATGTAGCCTGACACGCTCCTCGGCTTGTGCAAAAGGGGGGGAGAGAGGAAGAACAGTATATATTATATACAATAGGTGAATGTGGAGTAGTAGCATTGTATGCAGCAAGCAGGTGAATTTTATATATTAAGTGAATTAAATAAGAATATAAAATATGAACATTTTACAAAATAGACAATGTGAACATATTTAAAATTGAAAAAGAATTTGAAATGCACATTGTGACATTGGGTTTAGAGCCTCTAGAAAAGAGTCCTGTCTCACTGATTGATGGATGCTGTGAGAAAAAGCATCCATTAATGAGCAAATAAAATCTAACTGCTGTATGCCTTTTAACTAGACAAAAATATCTAAAATGTCTGTGCAAAACTGTCTAGAATGTATGCTTAGTTGAAGAAAACACCTCTGCTCCTCCAAAGAGGTTACGATATGCGAGTGAGGCTCTGGTGCGTGTCCTCAAGGCTTCTTCTGAGTGCCAAAGTGTTTCATATTCACGTACTGTATGTTCTAAGCCTTCAACGGTACCGAAAATATATGTTTTTGGAATGAGGATTCTGACAGGTTAGATCTCTGTGGCCAGAAAATACAAACATGGATAAATTATGTGGTAGCAGATTTTATCACCTCAATGTTAACCAATTAAATGTAAGCTTGGTTTTCTGTTTTTCAGGAAGGCAAAACATATGTGAAGAGTAATTGCATTAAGAATAATTCAAAGTAGCAATTCCAATTAGTTTCTCCAAACTTCCACTTTGGTTGTAATTTAGGTTCAGTTATGTGTTTGAAACAAAAGTGCATCATCCTTATAAAAGAATGTCTGTGTAATCTGTTAAAGGACATAGAAGACCTATATACGTATTTGATTAAACGTCCTCTCTCCTGCCCAGTGCTGCTCGTGAGTCTGTCCAACTGCATCCTAGCGGTAGGAGATGTGCTAATAACCACGTTTCCAAAAGATCACGTTACCGAGGGTGCTTTATACCTTATGGCCTACTATTATACCCTATACCTTACATACCCAAAGCGTGTAGCCACTCTGCTTTCCGTCATACAGACGGCGGTTGTCTTGGACAAATTCCATGTGAGAGACCTCACATCATCTTACAAGAAGAGCATGGCTGACTGGAATACTTTTATTGGCCAGTAGAGCCAGAATGTTTAAGATGTGGACTATGTCTCTCCTTCCAAGGTTACTGCAGTCCATGTTGGTTGTGACTGACTTTTGTTTGGAATTTGGCCAGGTTAGTCCGGTTATATAATTAAGGATGCACAATTTTATCAGCGAACATGCCGACATTTTGTGTTTTGTTTGTGCAGTGCAGAGACTGCCTAGCTTTTGGTTGATTTTAAGGTAGTTGTTTTTTTAATGTTGGGTTAAGACTACAGTCTATTCAGCAGATAGGGTCTAATGTGAAATACTTTATTGACTAAGCAATTTGTTTGACATACAAGTAAGAACTGCTTTGTTGGATATTGGCTATTACAACTGTAAAATATTGTATATAGCTGAAAATTTAAATATCATGCAGCCTTAATGATAATGTTAGAATGGTACTGTTTGAACAATGTTGTCAAATGTTTATGTTAATGTAAACCAAGACCTTTAATTTGAATCGTAAAAAAAACCTTTGTATTAATGACAAATGTTACAGGTTGACCAGTTTCAGTGTACCTAGCAGTTCGTTTGTCTGTGCTTTGAATTGTGTCTGTGCAATACAAAGAGTTTAAAGGTGTATTAAGGGCCAGATTAGGCATAAAGTGCTACAGGCCATCGCACTGTCCTTTATAACTGTTTAAATAACTTGTCTCTTAATCATTCCATTATAAAGATTTTTTTTTTAAAGCCAGGTGGTTCTCTTTTACATTACAAAATGTTAGACATACAGGCAGTTCATAACAACCTGATAGGTTGGGAGTTTAAAAGGCAAATCAACAGAAGCAGAAGTAAAAAAGTAGAATGTCACAGAGCACATGGTGTCATGTTTATAATATGTATTATGAAAGAGCTATATAAGGATCTGAATGTGGCAGAATGAGCTAATCTAACATTAACCAGAATTTCTCTCATTGTTTCTTGTTATCTTTGTCCTAATATACTAAATTTCTGTGCTACAAAACTGACTGGATAGAGAATCACATAAATCATTGCTTCGATTATCAGAAGCAATCCTTATTTTAAAATTCTGATAGTTTGTCTAATGACTTTTGAGTCTTTGAAAAGGACTGCATGTAAGGGGCTGTAGATCATAAAAAGTCCATGCAAAATTAACAGTCACAGCAGATGGCTCCCTGTCTCTGAGCCTGAGTTGTTGTTTCACAAGAAACAGGCATGCTGCCAACAGATACTGTGCTGTGTGAGATATCTATTCTTTCCAGTCTGAAAACTTCCATGGAAGACAATCTCCTCGGTAGAAAACTGGAACCATCAACATAACACCGGTCACCCTCATCATCACAAACTGCACCTTTGTTTCACATGAATTTCTTGTGTTAATCTGACCTTAATGAGCAGTCGAGGAGGAACTGTATACCTGAACTGCCTGGAAAAAGTGACAAATGGCAGAGAAGATTTCTTTTAGATGTCATCAATTTGAAGTGGCAGCAAAAGGACAAGAGAGAAAAGATGTAAATATTAGAATGATAACAGGCATTCAGGAGGATGTTGATATATTATTATTATTAGTAATAGAAGGAGTAGTACAAATAGTCATTCATTTGTATTTGGGACATTGTAGAATGTATTTTCTTTTGACTAGTTTTTTTTACTTTTTTACTGCTTTGACACGGCGAGATAAACCAGTATGTTGTGAAATGGACGCAAGTGCACACACTGAAGGAGACAGAACTGTGTTGTAGACAAAAACAAACCTTTTTTATTGTGTGAATGCTGTACTTCATTAACAATATTGAGTTCCTGTTTCTCTTTATTCTTTATTTTACTTATTCTGGTTGCTTCTGTACGTTTTTTGGAGTTTAATTAGTTTTATAGGGGCGACCGTGGCTCAGGGGGTTGGGAAGGGCACTTGTACCGGAAGGTCGCCGGTTCGATTCCCGGCCTCTCTGTCCTGATCGTTGTGTCCTTGGGCAAGACACTTTACCCTACCGCCTACTGGTGTTGGCCAGAGGGGCCGATGGCGCGATATGGCAGCCTCGCTTCTGTCAGTCTGCCCCAGGGCAGCTGTGGCTACAACCGTAGCTTGCCTCCACCAGTGTGTGAATGTGCGCGTGAATGAATAATGTCATTGTAAAGCGCTTTGGGTGCCTTGAAAAGCGCTATATAAATCCAATGCATTATTATTATTTAACTACTTCCTCAGTGTTTGTGCTATTTTCACCGTTCAAATTTTCAAATATTCTATTTCTGCTCTTTCCTGCTATGACTTTGGTATTTTTCACTATTATACTTTTTTAAATATTTAACTCTTTTGTGCTAATAACCACGTTTCCAAAAGATCACGTTACCAAGGGTGCTTTATACCTTATGGCCTACTATTATACCCTATACCTTACATACCCAAAGCGTGTAGCCACTCTGCTTTCCGTCATACAGACGGCGGTTGTCTTGGACAAATTCCATGTGAGAGACCTCACATCATCTTACAAGAAGAGCATGGCTGACTGGAATACTTTTATTGGCCAGTAGAGCCAGAATGTTTAAGATGTGGACTAGGGAGTGGCGACGCGCACGGCACAGTGGTGCGTTCAGTGACTGGGATGTGTCATGGATCTGTGTGTGTGAATAACTTTCAGGATAC
>CAKLIZ010000990.1:16567-46019 GCA_922035795.1 Oreochromis mossambicus | reverse complement strand
CATTCCCCTTTCAGACTGAATGCTGTCATTGATCCGGGGTGAGGGATTAGCAGATCACTGGTTTAAAGGAGCCACTCAGACCACTAAATGAATGCAGTTTACATCTTTGTTCAGGAAAAAGCACCATCAAGGGTAAAGACAGCAGAAAATCTGCTCAATGATCAAAGAGGTAATTACCAGTGATGGGAATAACGGCGTTACAAGTAATGGCGTTACTAACGGCGTTACTTTTTTCAGTACTATTCCTATCGTTACAACGGCATTACAGTTACTAACAAGGAAACGCGGTCCGTTACTATTTTTCAACAAACAGACGGCTGAAGCTGTGTTCAGGTTACCGCATCTTATATCAGCTGCAGGAAGTAGCTGTAAGTAATCTGGATGCTACAGCTTAAAGCAGCTGCGCGCTCCCGCGGACGGTAATCACGATCACTGTCCAGCACAACACCTGGAGCTCAGGGGGCAAAACAATCGCATGAGTGCTGCTGTTTGACTGAGGAAGAATAAAGTAGTCGTGGTAAACCAATCACATGACCACTTAAAGACAAAGCAACAAGGTGACATATACCAGTTTATAAATTGTGTTGATAGGCCACGTAAAACCAGAGTCATGATAAACAAGATATACACGATGTTTTTTCCTCAATAGTTTCGCCACGTTAGCGCTAGCTGCTTATTAGCAAAAAAACCAAAACAAAACAGGGAAAGTTTTAGGAGTGACGGAGAGCGAGAGAGAGAGAGAGCAAGTTTTGAGATGTAAGATTTGTGTCGTTTAGCGTGTTTGGAGTGTGTAGTTAATGTGTTGTCTTGTGTAGTTAGTGTGTAGTGTTGTGGATAGTTTTGTGTTGTGTGTCACAACAATGAGGCGACTGCTGTCTCCAGGTAGAAACAGGAGTGATACACGCTGTCAGATCTGCAGGTATCAGGCTGTGATGTTCTCCTTTATAGTGGCACAAATAATTTGTGTGCCATCTTATTGAAGAACAGCTGATTGTTCTGTAAATAGTTTGAAATGGTTAAATGGATGCAAATAACTTTGTTGTTTGCAAAACTTGTGCATAGGATTTTAAAATTGACAATTAATATTTTTATTTGAAGTTATGAAATATGATTCATTAAATGTGTTTATGGTTGTTACAGTAAAAATATAACTTTTTCTACTCTGATTTTATGTTTTTTGTCTGATTTTAGATCAATTCTGGTTATACAGTATTACAAAATGAGAACATAATTGTAAATTCAGGCACATGAGGTTGTGCTGATGATACCAAACAAGCAAAGCAAATAGTTTTTAAAGGGAAAATGTGGAGGGAAAATCAAAAGTAGTAAAAAAATGGCCAATCATACCCTGAACCCCAGAGGGTTAAACGTTCTTTGTTTTTGTTTTTTTTAAAGTAACGCAATAGTTACTTTTCCAAGTAATTAATTACTTTTAGAATATTGTAACTCAGTTACTAACTCAGTTACTTTTTTGAAGAAGTAACTAGTAACTATAATTGAATTACTTTTTCAAAGTAACTTGCCCAACACTGGTAATTACACAGGATTCAAATCAGCAGGTGAATGAAAACTAATCTGCATGAAATAAAAGAATAAAGAGAGTCAATGTTCAGGCCCAGAGTAAAGATGTGAAACATGTCCTTGTAGCGACTGGATCCTGAAACATGCCAGCTAAAACAAACAGATCCCATCAGATGGATGAATCTGGCTGCAGGTTCATCTGTAGCATCATCTCTGTGCAAATGAAAACCAGCCACAAGAAGAGCTTCGAGCCATGCTGCAGGTTACTGTGAATCAGCACAGATGAAAACATGAAGCTGCCACTCAGTAACATGATCCATTTATCTGCCTGATCCTTCTCTTCCTCCAGAACCTGTTTTGAGGAACATAAATAGAATAGCGCCTTGAGGTGACTTTTGTTGTGATTTGGCGCTATATAAATAAAATTGAATTGAATTGAATTGAATTGAATAGAATAGCTTTTTATTGTCACTGTTACAAGAACAGTGAAAGGCAGTTTGGCATCTCTCCATGTGTCTGGAGTACACAATAGCGTAAGTATTTACACAACAACAGGTAAATTTACATTTACACAAGAAAGATATGTACAAGCCCTCCTCAAAACCCCTAAACACTAATGAACTTAGAAAAAAACACAAAAGTCAAAGCACAGAAACACCGTCCTGTGAGGGCCGTCACAGGTGCTCAAAGCACTTTATGTCCCTCATTCACCCATTCACACCAGCACAGGCTGACTTCAGACCTGGGAATATGATTTCACATTTGGGGACTACAAAGGCCCTTGTTTCCATCTTGACGTCTACCAGCCTTCATCAAACTCAGCTTGCCGATAAGGCCTTGGAGATGAGCTGCAGCTCAACCAGAAAGCATTGCAGACATGGAAAACTGCAGTCAGACAGACACTTTGTGTAGGAAGTTCCAGAAACGATCACTTCCTGTTAGATCTCCATCTAACTGAGGAAATCAGAAGATGACCCACACCTCAGTCTGTGGAAGAGGAAACTAGCTTCACACACACAGACTCTTTCAGAGGAAATCAGACTTTTCTTTGCAGCATTTTAGTACCTGAATGATTTAGAGCAGCTGCTCAGGCTGTGAGGGTGTTCATGTTCACACATGCAGAGACACCAAGTGCAGTAATACTGAACTGAAATCCAATCAGTCACTATTATTTTATTCATGTAGTACTAGATCACAACAACAGTCACCTGAAGGGGCTTTTATTGTCAGTTAAAGACCCTACAAAAGAAACTGGAGGTTTTACCTGACAATAGGAATTGAATTCAGAAAGTGCAGGCAGCAGTAACTTCTTATGATTCTGTATGTTAGAAAACATCCAGTGTGGAAGCAAATCTCAAGATACAGGGAAATTGTACCCCCTATTTCTAATCTAAACCACAGGAGCGGCCAGAAACAATAACATCATACCCTCTTTTATCTCTCACTTTTACCCACAGAGTTAAAAGCAATGCTTTTACTTTTTTACACTTTCTCAAAATGAGTGTTTTCTTCACTCACTGATTCAGATTCATAATATTCTATTAATCCCTGAGAAAATTATGGGGTCAAAGTCGTGCCATGAAGATAAGAACAACAACAGACTGAACTAAATTAAATCATAAAATATATTACAAAATATAACAAATAGCTCAGTTATTAACTGACTAATCTGAGTCTTTTAATATATTAAAAAAGTTTTTATTTATATAATTAGTGTGATTTTTGTCTAACTATTACTGTAGTTGTGTTCCATTTAGCTGTTTTTTCTTTAACATTGAGGAGGCTGTGAGCCTAAGAATTTAATTGCCAAATAAAAAGTTAAACTGAAACGTCTTTAATGACAGTGTCTAGAGATGTGTTTAAAGATGTCATATAAATGATCCTATCTTGGATCGTTACCCAGAATGGCGTGAGGCAAGAACTCACAGTGGATTCTGTGGAACAGAGAAATAAAACCATTGGGTGGGTCACTTTAGTCAGTTTACTGAGTAATTCAGTTCAGTTGATTATTTGCATGTCATTCCAACCTAAACACACCCACAGTGATTTCAAAATCCTGCTGCTCCTGCTGTGTATATAAAGGCAGGAGTTTCTGTCAGGGATCAGCAGCTTTCAGCCGTCCAGAAATCTTCATCCAGCCAGACACCGTCTGCACACTCGTAAGTCTACAAACACTCGCTCAGCATCTGTGTTTTATTTCATTCTGCTGTAAAATGCCACCCTGCAGCTGAGCCTCTTATTAACATTTTCTCATTGAAACAGTCATCTTCATGTTTTCCAGAATAGCTTACCCATTTAATTCACAATTCTTTGATTTCATAGAGTGTACTGCAGAATTATTGTTATTAGTTAGTCTTTTAAGCCCATTGCTGATTTCTCTCCATTTTTGTCTCTGTGTGTTTCCTTTAACTTTGTTAATGCAGGAACTCAAAATGGCCGAGTATATCACTGAACTCCAAGTCTCTCTGAATGACAATGATGAGGTGACTTTCAATTCGCAACACATGAGCAAAATTAATGTTAATCTGAACCAAGGAACCGGAGGAAACACAATCTACCTTTGGTACAAGAAAGGTATGAACCCAGGAATCACCAACATTCAATTTTCATTCAGCGAACAGATGACCAAGGGCCTGATCAAAGCAGGGTATGAAAAGATCGATAAAAACCTCAATGAGGGAACAGGTGGAGACAAAATCTACCTGTGGCACTCCAAGTCTCAGATTAATGTTCCCATTGTGGGCATTGATGTCACTCAAGATGCAGATGCTGAAGCTAAGAAGTTTAAAGATGGCTGGGAGAGACTGGCCTGTGACCTGAACCGTAATGCTGGAGGCAAACTGATCTACCTGTGGGTGAGCAGGGAGAAACAAACCTACATCTCTGACATCAAGACCACTGTTGACTGCAGTGAAGATGGGGATTACTTCCAGGATGGCTACATCCGAGTGGATGAAAACACCAACAGGGGTGCAAAAGAGAGAGGTGATGGTACGCCTACCATCTTCCTGTGGTACCGTCTGAGCATTTACCCCAAAGATGCCTTCAAAGATCTGAAAGTCTCCACCGATAAGAGCAAATATAACAGCTATCAAGAAGAGGGCTATCTGCCGGTTAAGAGGGACCTGAACGAGGGGACCGGAGGAAACGAGGTGTTCCTGTGGTACAAGAAAGACAACTGCAGCAAAAACCCCATCAAGGCTGTCACTGTGATCACCAACCAAGGAGCTGTGTACCAGAGGGCCGGGTTCAACGTCATCCAAGAGAGCCTCAACACCGGCAACAACGGTGTTCCCATTCATGTGTGTTTTAAACAGTGAGGGTGACCATGGTAACAGAGCTGAGCATGCTCACTGAGCAGAAAGATGTTCATGTTTAATCGGTGTGGTGATGGTTTTTCTTTCCTTTCTGTAATGATCTTCAATCACTGTGATGTCAGAGCTTTGACTCCACCAGCAATCATTGATCCAGTCAGTCTGATTCACTCTGTATCACTTCATTCTGATGATTGTCTCTGTTTCAATAAAGCCTCTTTAGCATCTGAAATTTCTCTTTGTCGTGTGTCAAAGCTTCATCTGACGGTTGTTAGCAGAATAAAGTGAGCTCAGCAGGATCAACACGTGACTTCATTTAGCAGAAACCAGACTTCACTGTGTGCACACTTTAATAACATCAGTATTATCTGTGGTAGTGGTAGTATTGATGGGATCGCTGTGAAGCAGAAATCTCAGTAAATCCTGTTGTAGGGACAAACTGAGATCCAGATTCATTCATCAGGTTTGATAAGTGTTATTATTTCTGCACACTTTGTGCTGCAGTAACCAACTGGGTGATGCTGAGCTCTTTCAGGCAGTGCGGCTGTTTAGTGCCAATATTTGTGAGACAGTCTTCCTGTAAATAATAATCAATAAATCAATCAATCCAAGCTTTATTCGCCACATGCAGGTTGCCCCCCCCCCCCCCCCCCCGACCTTAACCACCAAAAAAAGACATTACATGGGGATACAAGTCGGAGATCGGTAGCGTTACAGAAAAAAAAAAACCACTGAAATGTACATTACAATGGGGAGGTACAAGAGGAAAATAAGAGACCTCTGCTCATGCTGTGCTCCCATGGTAGGACAACATGGTAACATGTAACAAAAAACTCCTCTGCACAAAAAGCACATAAATGTCCACAACACAACATTATAAAGGACATAACAAGCCACAGGGTTGGGTAGGGGGTGAGGAGTAGTCCGAAGTGAACACCGCCCTGCCCAGCGCTACCATTCCAGCGCGGACTCAGACCCGCCGTGTTCCCCTGCAGGAAACAAGCATCGAAGGCGTTGGAAAGGGAGGGGAAATGAGTGTGTGCATATCAGTGTGTGTGTGTGTGTGTGTGCGTGTCCAGAGTTCAGCTGAGACCGTGTCCTTCACCCTGCCAGGCTAAGTAAACAGTCTGCCAGCCAACCCAGGTGGCCTTGCATGGAATGGGAAGGAACAGACTCAACACAGTCGTTATCAGGGAGTTTTTGTTCAGCTCCAACCTTGAGCCCACAGCTGGCGCCGAAGGGGTAGCCGCATTATGATGGTGATTTTTCTTTTACAAACAACTCATGAGAATTTCGAGCTGTTTTTAACACTCCGACACTGGTCTCTCAATCTCCCGTTGGATAGCTGCCAGTTTCTCCATGATGTTGTTTACCTTCAATTCCGTGGTCTTGTCACTCTTTTGCTCACAGAGCAGATTCTGAGACCTCACGACCACAGCCAAATGATCCGTGATGTATTCCAGCTAAACGTAGCATCAGGTTTTTCAGAGCGCTCATTAAAATCAGCAGCTAATAAATTGTCTTCCAGTTTGATCCAAATTCAACATTTAAGATGCTCATTTGTTCTAATGTGTAGAAAACACTCAACTCCAGGTAGCAGCAGGTCACACATGTGTAAACCTTTGTACTTTGAATCATGTTCAGAGTAAAAAAGTATAAATATTCCAAACAGCCTGATTAAAGGAAGATGATTAAAACTGTTTTTTAATGATAATAAGTTAAACTGGAACATTTCCCAGGAGCTTGTACATATTAATGTAGTCTGTGCTGTGTCTGTGACACGTAAAGGAAATGAACCTTACCAGAATGAACAGCAATGAAGAAGAAAGCAGGAGAGACCAAAGAGAAGACAGACCCATGATGGACAAAGAGTGACTCAGCATTCAAACCCTGAAACAAATCAAGTTCCAAAGATTCAAAGAGGAGTCAGAGTTCATTCTTCCTATCAATAAGATAGGGAGTGTCCTCCAAAACTTAATGTTGTTTTTTAGCTTCTCCAATAGAGGGAGAAAGTTTTCTTTCACTGGGGAACTATATTTTCTTGTTATTGAGATGCCCAGATATGCTATTTTTTCACAAGTTATTTCAAATGGTAGAGATGCAAGCGACCCATTACATTCCAATTTGGTGGGCAATGCTTCACTTTTTCCCCAGTTGATCCTCTAACCGGCAAAGGTGCCAAATTTGTCAATAACGGAGAGAATTGCTGGGATGGAAGTTTGGGGTTTTGTTATGTATAGTAAAATGTCATCAGCATAAAGCGATATAATATTAGAGGTATATGCTGTGCCATAACCATGTATATCAGGGTGAGTGCGAATTATCTGTGCCAGGGGTTCCAGAGCAAGAGCGAAAAGTAATGGGCTAAGAACACATCCCTGTGGTGTCCCTCTGCTGAGCTTAAACTGAGTGGATAATGTTGGCTGTGGGATTCTTATAGAGTAATTTTATCCAGGAAATAAAATCTTGTCCCAATTGAAATTTCTCTAAGACAGTGAGAAGGGATATTTTACTGTTATTTTATCATTACATCAGAATCATATAATAAGCATTGCATTAAAGCATTTATTGAAGCTATTGACATTACATTAACATTTGTATTACAGTGATTGTTATAACCTCATGTTAATCTTCTATTTACAGGTGTTAGTATAATCATATAATCTTTCATTACAGGTGTAACCATGATCATCTTTATACATATTACCGCTTTTTGCTTATTATGGAGTTGTGCTCATGTCAGTAAGGGTTAAAAGCTACAGTCAGCGGGATGTCTGACTGATCTATTGAGGGAAGTGACGTAGAGCGTAGAAGGCCGCACATGCTTACAAGACACTTACATCATCTTATTTGAGGATCTTTTATTCAGTTATATCTTTTGTTAACCTTTAAGTAGTGTGTATTGGCAATAATTACTCATTAGTTCATTTACTTATCATCAATAATTGTTATTGCATTAGAGAATTGCTTTAGGCTGTCAGCCTTATGTTACAACTTGTATTATAGGTATCGTCATGATTCCACATTAACATTTTCTATTACAGGTGCAGTGATAATTCTTTTGTATATACATGCATTGTATTTTTGTGCTTGCCAATGAGGGGGGCTCGGTCAACTGGTGGAGGGTCGGAAACTTTGTTCGGCTCGAGGACTGAACAATCTATTGTGTTAAGGATCTTGAGCTATAGAAAGAACACGCTTACAAAACACATATACCATGTTATGCATCATTATCCTTTATTCATTTATATTCTTTTATTAAGCTTTGAGTAGTGGCATTTGATTAGAACATTTATTCAACATATCACCTGTATGGTTTCAGTTAGGTTATTGCACACATGAAGAGTTGGCCTCTGTCCTTATAGACAGAGTGAATGCTGAGGTCGAGGCACACACGCACACACACAAGCAGTAGTTAAACTCATGTGTAGGGGAGAGTTCAAATATTTAAATAACAATCTGCAGAGAGAGATGGTTTGTTCCAGGGGATAAGCAGAGTTAGAAGATCACTGGGACGGATCTGGCCTCGGCAAGAAGAAGATGTTCTTTTAATGTGTTAAAAGTTGTCAACATTGATTGTATTGTACCTACTTTACGCATGAGGGGGCGTTCCAATACCCTGATTTTCATAAAAACTATTGTTGTGTGGTTTTCGGTGAGAGATCTGGTGCTGTCTGCGTGCAGTGTTCATCTAGATGGCACATCTAAAAGGTGAGGCACTACCTGTTGAATTATCTCCGAAGTGTGCCAAATTGGACATTGACAAAATTAAAAGTCTGCTCACTGAAATTACTGGTGAATTTCTGTTTTGATTTTGGTGAAAATCTCATGAGAAGTTGAAGTTGAAATAAGAATAATGGAAGTTTTTAAGTGGGTTCAAGTCCCAAGTATTGAGTAAAGTGAATAAGGAAAAGGAAAACAGTGAAAGTGAGTTCGAGTCTCAAGTAGAAGATAGGTAATTGGTGAAACTTGACAGTTAAGTCTCAATTGGATATAAAGCCGGGCTTGAACATCAATAGAATTGCTTGTGTGATTTTTATGGGGTGTTTTCAAATTAATTAAATTATCTTAGAACGGGACTCGGGGAGTCCTTAGAAGCGCGGAGCTCAGGGGTGACTCTCCATCCTGGCCGTGGGACGCTCGGCCTTGACCTATCGGCGAATAGGGTTAGTTCGGTTTGGCGTAACCGTGGGGTATGGGGCATCGCAGAATACGCTAAGTGACCGGGTCACTTTTTACTGTCCGGGACAGTACATCGCGCTTCTTTGGCTATAGAAACCCAGTTTTGGGCATGAATCTTTAACTTAAAACTTCGAGAAAGCCTTGGCTGTGAAATAGAACTTCAGGCAAAGTTTGGGTTGGTTAACGCTTTTAAATTCGGTTAGGGCACTAGAAATCGGGCCACCGTCGGGGACGGATACTGGTTAAATTGGTCACAAAAAACTCGGGAGTTTATCGGTTGGACCGTTAATTTAAATATGTCGAAACTGTGTAGGCGTGAATAGGCCTGATAATCTCTGCAGTTGTAAATAAAAGACGTCTTTGTAATATAAAATAAGAGAGTTTGGTGTGGAAGGAGGATCTGTGTGACAACAGCGCGCTGCATCTGCAAAACATGCATCTGCATATTTTTAGACTGTGTGTGAACATGCAAATGAGGTGGCTGCTGTGAGCTGCACAGAGGGCTTGTACTTCCTGTTTAGCGTATTACTGAGTTTTATAATCATGATTTGCAAATATTGTTAAAAGCCTGTAAATAAGATGCTGATTTTGCTCACCATATTAGTAAAAATGAATTTTGATTTATTGTTGTGAATATATGATTAATGGCTGTGGTTGGCATATTTCACTTGTGATGCAAAGCTGGATGTTTTAGAGTGTGAAAATGCTTTTGATTCAAGCAATGTATACGTGATGCTATAAGAGTTTAAGTTTCTTTTTCTTTCAGTTTGAAAACGCATAGATAGATATGTTTGAAAAATCCAGTTATCTTTTGGCTTTAGTATAATGTATGGTGTATTTAGAGTATGAGCTGTCTTGATACAGAGAAAGTGGAGTTTGCCATCCTGGAGGATTGAATGATGCTCTGCCTCTGTGGTCAAGTTAAGACGTAGGCTTTAAGCAACCATGAGCCACTGATAAGCGTGACAGATCAATAAGCTTAAACAAAGTACATTTGGTGAATAACTCTGATAAAAGAAAATCTATGAGCACGCAATAAAGTGGACTTGTTAGGGGCAGTTTAACATAAGTCTGGTGAAAAGTTTAAATTGATTTGTACCTACAGACAGACTTTGAAGAAAATTTTATTTGTAATTGATAAAATCATAAAATGATTTGGATCATTTTTGTGGTGTGAAGCATGATTTTATAAGATCTTTAAGTGGTTATTGTTTCATTTCAATAATATAAGCATTTACATTTAATTTACTTTACTCTTTGGTTCTATCATTATTTAGGGGGTGATTAGGCACGAATTTCACCACTATACGTGGTGTAGCAACTTCATTTTATGTAGATAAAAGGCATGCTTATTTCAGGGCCGTGCCGAATTGAAATTTCACCTACATTGGATCTTCTTTACATGAGTTGCATTTGTCACAGGGACTACGAATAAATGATTAAATACAGTGAATTTTCTTGAGGATGTGTGTGTCTAGGGGTAATGACCACTGGTTTTATACATTCATATTGAGGAGCGGATGATTGTGGCTGAGTGTGTGCATAGATAACGTGAAGACTGCTTTGCAGCCGCTGGGTGTGAGTGGCTGTGTGTGTACAGGAACTCTGCATGCCCATAAAAGGCAACTGCCTGACTGTGTGAAGTGTGAACCCAGCGAGAGAGAGAGTGAAATCTAGGCAGATGGAGCGAATGGACGTCTTAAGAAAAGAAATACTAATTGTATGTTGTAGGTTATCGGATAATTTCTTGCTCATAAATACTGATAAAACAGAGTTGATGGTCATTGGGCCACACAAGTTTCAGCACTTGTCCCAAAATTTCATCTTGAGAATTGATGACAGTGTCATAAATTGCAGGGACAAGGTAAAAAACTTGGGCGTGTGGTTCGACATGGTGCTCTCTTTCGAGTCTCATGTAAAAGAGATAACAAAGACCGCCTTTTATCATTTGAGGAACATAGCCAGAATCAGACAAGTTTTGTCAAGCGCCACTGCAGAGGTTCTTATCCATGCATTTGTGTCTTCACGTATTGATTATTGTAACGCTCTTCTTTCTGGGCTACCAAAGAAAAGTTTTAGAGCTCTACAGATTGGCACCTACATACCTCTTCGACCTTTTACATCTTTATGTTGCATCCCGTGCTCTCCGATCCCAGGACTCTGGCCTTCTAAAGGTTCCTAGAGCCAGAAAAAAGACAATTGGAGAGCGTGCTTTTTCTTTTCATGCCCCGTTTCTGTGGAACAACCTCCCTCAAGATATTCGGCAGGCATGCTCTGTGGAGGTTTTTAAAACTAAGCTGAAGACACATTTGTTCACCCTATCTTACATGTCTTAATTCTATTGCTTTTAGTTTTAAATTTTTTTTATTGTTTTTAACTTGTATTGTGTCTTTTACCTGTATTGCTATGTATCACTTTTATTTTACTTATCTTTTTAGTTTTAAATAGTTGCACAGCACTTTGTTTGAAAGCGCTTTATAAATAAAGTTATTATTATTATTATTATTATTATTATTATTATTATTATTATCATTATGATAGTCTGAAATCTAAAGAAGGCCTATATCCCAAATCCTGTTCTTAAAATGACCCGTAATAACTGCGCCTATTTTTAACAAGCAGGGAGGTTTCTGTGCACATGAATCTCTGGATAAATGCTATGGCTCTGTACCAGATGCATTTAAAGCCCTACTCCTCCCCCCTCTCAGCTCAGCAGACCACCACACCATCCTGCTGGCCCCTGCTTACACCCCAGTCATCAAGAGGATTAAAAAGGTCACCAAAAACATCAAGCAGTGGACAGAGGAAAGTATCCTCACCTTACAAAAAGGTTTCGAAGCCACTGACTGGGACAGCCTTCTTTCTCCCTCTGATGACACTGACGAACAAGTCGACACAGTGACATCATACATCTCCTTCTGTGTTGACAACATTATCCTCTCAAAAACAGTCTCCAACAACAAACCCTGGATCACCAAGGAGCTCAAGGAAATCCTTGATTTTCTTCACCGGCTCTGCTCTGGATAAAAAGGAGGTCAACAGGGCCATAAAAACTGCTAAACTGAAGTATAAAAACACAGTTGAAAAGAAACACAGGGGACCTCTACTCAGCCTGGCAGGGCCTCAAAACCATGGCCTCTGTGAATATTGCGGTCATCACCCCAGAACCATCCAGGTGGAGGGCAGCTACTCCTCCTCCCTCCCTGACAACCTCAACGCTTTCTACACCAGGTTTGAAACGGACAACATGGCCCAGCTTGAGGAGTCCAGATCCTCACTCAAACCTGGCAGCTCTGCACTCACCTTCAGGACTGAGGACGTGGTGAGAGCTCTCAGGAGGACCAGGGAGAGGAGCTCACCTGGCCCTGACAACATCAGCAGTCAGGTTTTGAGGCACTGTGTGGGGCAACTAGGAAGTGTGTTCCGGACTCTATTTCAACACTGACAGTCACACCGTCCCCCAGCTGTGGAAACACTCCACAGTCATCCCCATCCCCAAAAGAAACAACCCAAAGTCTCTGAATGACCTTCGTCCTGTGGCCCTCACCTCCCTGGTGATGAAGGTCATGGAGAAGATCATAAAACAGCACATCATAAGAGCAACTGAGCCCTGATGGATCGACTCCAGTTTGCTTACCGTGCCGGTGTCAATGATGCAAAAACCTTCATCTTGGACTCCATCCACAAACATCTGGAGCTCCCTGACTCAACCGCCAGACTTCTCATCAGCGTTCATCACTCTGCAGCCTGACTGAGACCATGTATTACTTATGAGGAAAGCCAACTTTGAGATTCCTAATCAGTCAGCTTTGGAAAAAACTGTGTGAACAAAGCTCTCCTTTTCACTCTGAGGATGCTCCAGATAATAAACCTCTTACATGAAGGGCTTTCAAGCAGTTTTTAGACAAATGGGGGTAAAAGAGATATTAAAACCTTAAAGAGAAACTACATTTTCTAAGAACTGTCTGACATTCACCTCTCACACAGTGGACACAATTCTGCCGCTGCAGGAATAATCTTTGTGGTTATGAAACTGTCCATGTGTTTGCAGAAAATGTCACATGTTCAAAGCCATCCCAGCACCTGGGTTTGTATAAGTGCAGCTGTTGGTGGGGAGATAATCTCACTCTTCTATATAAAGAGTCACCAGGCAGCAGATCTTCATCTGTGATCTCCCCCATCGTCATTTCTTCACTCTTCAGCAGCTATGGCTTCACTTCGCGCCCTTCTGGGAGTGGTACTGTGCTCCCTCATGGTTTCTGCTTCTGAAATCCTACCTCAGGCAGACTTTGATTTACAGGGGGTAAGAGTCATCCATAATATTTTTTTATTTTACCGCCCATCTGTTTTCATACAAATGTCTCCGTCTTATGGAAAAGGGGTCCTGGAGCTTAACCAACAAGGACAGGCAGGGCCCTCCAACACTTTAGCAGTCTATACAGGAGAGTGACCTTTGAAAATGTACTTCTATAATTATTTCACCATTTAAGTTATTTGGTTATGTTTCACCCTGGATTTTGCCTGATAATATTTATTTTGTCCATTGCTTTAAAAAAAACTATATCAATATAAAACAGTGTGAACAACAAAACATCAGCATTGGAAACTTTGATGTAAAATTCTGCAATTGTTTTCTCAGGATATAGCATGAATAAAACTAACATACATCAGAGTATTATTAATGTGCATACACACACACACACACACACACACACACGCACAAAGTGTTACAATAAACAGCTCTTATGCTTCTGTATAATTCTCAATGCTTTCCATCTGTGTGTCCACAGATTGCTGTAAGTGGTGCTTGACTGGACTTTGCTCTAATTTCAAGTGGTTTGTCTGTCACAAAGCCAACATGAAGTCCGACCATGGTCGAGCCAACTGAAGATGGGTTTGAAGGTGGCGTCCTCATTTACTCTGTGAGTGCGAGAGGACAGAGAAAGCAAACACTATTTGGAGAGCATTAAAATATTTACACTGATGATTAATGTTATGTCTTTGCGCCCGTAGCGATACATGTTGGAAAATGGAGACTTTAGCCACCAAGACTGACGTGCCTGGAAACTTCCCTGTGAGTACGCCCACAAAGACAGGAAACAGTTTAACCACCACGGTTAATCCTCCATCATCATCATCAGTATTACTTTTTTCACATCTTTTCTTCTGCTGTTTCCCTTTTTGTCAGTCACGGGGTTTGTGACTGAAATGGTCGATGGAAGCCTGACGAGTACGGCCTGAATCATTACATCAACACCGGACGGAGTGAAACCTTTATTGGAAACAGATTATATGGTAAAGTTGCATTTAGCTGTGTTCAGTAAACTGTTAAGTAGAGTTACAGCACCAGATTTCCATCACGTGGTTTCACAGGACATAGTCTGGACCTCAGCGCTGAGGAGAAGTTCAACCAGCTCTGCTTGCAGACGGCATCCTTCCTGAAAATATTCTTCATCTTCCTAAAACCAGAACTTTTACATTGGTGCTGAAGTTCTATATAAAAAAACCTGAAATACAAATTGATGTTGTGCACTGATTACCTCACACTTTCCATGTTTCCTTCTACAGAGGAGTGTCCGCTTGAGTGTTTTGTCTGACTGTTGTTGATCGTCTCACCGACACTGCATAGAGATCTGACACCATCTGTTATGGAAATGTGACTGAGCAACATCTTGAGCAGTTTTTAACAATAAAAATGCAAAAATCTAGAATGTTTTTCTTCATTATTCATCCTTTATATGAAATAAACTGAAGAACATCCACAACAACACAATTCACACGAGTATTTCACGATTCTCCACAACTGTGATCACCATTTTCTTTGTGTATTTGTAATAGTTTTAATCATTTCTAGTGTTGGACGGCTAACAGATGAATAAATAATCATCAGATGGACCCATTATAAAAATAGTATTTGCTTCCATCTGATAGAGTTACCCTCAGCTCAAATAACTGTGACATTAAAATGCTGTTTACAGTCTAAGTGCCTCGTTCGTGAACAGTGAATTTCACACACAAATTCATTCATACTTTCACAGCTGAATGTGTCCATACAGTGTAGGACTGTCTCAGAAATGATCAAACATTTGACTCTTAGATGGTTTTCCCTCCATAAGTCTGGTTACGCTGGAGCTTTCTTCCTGTTAAAGGGAGTTTTTCCTTCCCACTCTTGCCAAAGTGCTCACAGGGGGTCATATGATAGTTGGAGTTTCCTCTGTTTTCTCTGTATTGTTGTACAGTCTTTACCTTACAATATAAAGCACCTTGAGGCGACTGCTATTTTGATTTGGTGCTATATAAATAACATTGAATTGAAATGATTTTTTCTTTTTAATTTATTTGCTAGTTTCCATGAGCCAGCGTGTCTCAGGGAAAACAATATTTAGACCGATGTTATTTGAAGCCAAGCCCAGCTTATTATTTAGTTATTTATGTTCCCTCTCTTAACCACGCTCTCTTACAGTATCCTCACCATTTCCCCATCTTACCATGAGGTGAGCATGATTCTTTATCTGGAGAAATAAGAGTGTGTGACAGTGTGCAGGTTACAGATGGTGAACACTGATTTTCACTCATTTGGATTCATTAACATGCATCAAGCAAAGAACAAAACAGGTTGGAGCACATTTTATAAACCTGACAATAATTGTCATGTTGCAGCTATTTGCTACAGCCCAATGTCCCCAGCAGGTCCCTGAGGTCATGTGATCAGGGCTTACTTGCTGTAAAACAGACTAAGATGAGAACTAAGGCTGACAGAGCTTTTGCCACTGTGGCCCCGACACTGTGGACTCTCTACCTCACACATTAAGAACTGTGGACTCAGTCGTTGTTTTTTTAAAAACAACTCAAAACTCACCTTTTTAAACTGTTTTAGGTTAAATTTCTGCCTGTTTTATATTGTCTGTTTGAGCCTTTTATTATTTGTTATCTTATGTGCAGCACTTTGTGATTCTGTCTAGAAAGGTGCTACATAAATACAATTTATTTATTATTTATTTGTTTGTTGTTTTTTGTTGCACACATTAAAACATGTCTTTGCACATAGTAGTAAATGATGCCCACAGAGTCTCTCATATCTGCCACAAGTTTTTATGACTCCACTTACATTAGAAAAATAATGTGATGGATAAAACAAGAGAAGAAGACAGGCATATAAATAAATAGGTAAATACATGTTTGCCAAAGTGTGGTTAAAATCTGGTGTTCATTACAGCCTCTTTGCTCTTTATTGAACACCATATCCAAAGATCTTAAATATAACCAAGATCGTAGGACATGTGGAACTGAGATTCAAATATTGTTTCATCTGAACTCTATTCAGTGTTATAAGTAAGCTTTTCCAAAGTCATGCATTTTACTGGTTCAGTTTTACAACTGTCCAAAATGGCTTTCAGTCACTCACAAAGCTCTATTCAGATTCTTTTCATGACCTTGTTAAGCCTCCTCCAGATTAAATAGACGTAGAGCTTCAGGTAATAGACCAGACTGACAGCCTACACTACAGATGGATCAACCAGTCAGAGCTTTTTGTCCTCCTGCAGCCACCATAGCTAGGATTATGCACTTTGGAGGGGCAAGACAACAGAACTCAGCTGACTGCAGTCTGTAGTCTGCTGACATCTAGTGGTGACTGTTCCAAAAACAAACAAGTGGAATTACATTTAAATGACAGGAATCTGTACATTATTATTAAAAGGCACTAAATACATGTACATGACACAGCATCCACCCTGCCTCACAGATGATGCTTCAGCTCATGAGCTGCTTCTCTCTTTCTCTGTCCTGCTAACCAGTGATCGTGAACTCTCTCTTGATTGTACACTTTAACAGTAACACACATGTAACCTTCTTCACAGCTCAGCAAATATCAGCAAACTGTTTCTGTGCAGTTAGTCACACAGTGTGTCTGCTAGCTAAAGGTACATTTGCAGTATTTCCCAGGGAGAGAAAAGAATATGAGACAACATCACTCAGAGATGGAGAATGATGCACGAAACACAGAAGAGGAAGAAGAGGGATTAGTTTGAAAGGACTGCTCGGTGGAATTTGTTCAACTGCAAATTTAAAGCTTACTTTAATTTGTTTTAATTGATAGATGTCGATTGGATCGACAGATTGATGATGTGTTGTTGTCAAACTTCTTGCCAAATAAAGTGAAGCACACTGCACTGCACTCTTGGTGCAGATGTGTTTAGATTGACACAAGCTAACACTTTTTTTGGACAAATGATGTCAGAGCTGGGTTACATCAGGGGAAACAGACGTCTCATTTCATCATGCCTTTAATGTTCTAAGTGTGTGAGTAAGGTCACCCACCTACAATCATCAGCAAGTAGAGACATTTTTATTCCCTTTGTTTTTCCTTCATTCATTAGAATTAGAAGTTTGTATTCCTTCTATTAAAATGATTTTATTATAATATTTATATAACAGGTGGGGGAACTTTGTGCTGCTTCAGTGCTCAGCTGCTCAATCTTCAGTGTTCATGTCACAGAGGACTTTCACTCACATCCATAACCCGCAACAGTTTTCATTTTAATTTATTGTCTCTGGTCTTTCTAACATTAACAATTAATTAATGAAATGTCAAAAACAATATTCATCACTTTGCTTTTATCTGCCTGCTATTATAACCACGTAGCATGTACTGTATGTTTATTACAGCTGGCTAATAAAAAGTCTTAAAGATAAAGCACCTGTCTGCTGAATGTGCATCTAAAAACACTGTTTCTCAGGAAAAAGTGCATCTATGTAGGAGAAAACAAAGAGTTGAGCCCTTGGTTTTAAAAGAGCAGCAGCAGATATAGTGTTCAACTCTCATTTAGTCCAGACAAAGCAACAGGGTCTGCAGTTTGGAGAAGAAAGACACAATTAAGCAACAGCTCATCCAAACAAGCTCAAACTGAACACAGCACACAGGACGAGTCCCAAACAAAACACCAAGTCTAAAGTGGATCAGATGAACTGCTGCTCAGAAAGTATACAGACTTTCTTTGATTCACTAGTGAGATAAAATGCATTTCTTGGACAACATGACTTTTATATATTTGTTTTCCAGGAGCAAAGGTCTGTTTATCCTGGCGAGCGATGCAGGCAGGAGGACTCTTCACACTGTGACTGACTAATCAATCTCTGCATCATGACTTCTGCTGTCATGGTTTTAAACCTGCGCAGTGGAGAAAAGAAGCTGAAAGAAGCTTCCTGCAAGTATCTGATGTGTCTTTAAAGAACTAAATCCTCCTCATCCTCACAGACACTCCCTCCTTAACCAGTTTCTTAAACTAGCTAACAGGGGGAACGACACCACTGCGTCCCAAAGGTTATAAAGTTAACCACACAGCAGACACTCTTGGTACGTCAGCTGTGTGGAATCGAGTTTTTCTTGCATTAATACCGAAGTAACTGCCATGAGAAAGGTTAACTGAAGCTTTTATGCTAAAGTTAAGAACCTTTTGTTCACACTGGCAAGTGTTCAATTTGACCAAACCAGCCAGTTTATTAATAAAGTACTTTTAAAAACACCAGCAGGGCTGACAAAAGTGCAGCACAATAAAACCAAAAATATTGATCTATGAAACAGCAAATAATGAAATATTTTCATTTCAAGACCTTTTTATTAACTCTTCTCCTGCCTTTATAGCACATTTACTCGTCTTACACTCTTTCAGTTGATATGAGTGACCAATATCTAATTAATTAGCTCACTAGTGCTTTACTATTATATTCAATCTGCTGATTGAGATCAGGTGACATTAAAAAAACGCTAGTGAATGAAACCTCCTAGGACCTAGTGTCCACATATGTGGTCATGTCACCTGATCTGCATGTTTTGCTGTACGATGACGTCATCTTGACGTTGATGAGGAGAAAAACTAGTTTTGTCCTGCAGATGGCGATCTTGCACCGTGTTCAGAGAGCAGACACGTTGATGATGCTGCTCAACTCAACTTACTTTAGCCTGGGTTGGACTCTATATGAGCAGCTTCACTCTGTTTTCACTGTAAATACATTTGTTTGATTTCACTTGTAAAAGCTGAAAAATAAATATTTTATTGCAAAATTATTTGTTGGTACATTTTTTGAGGGTCAAATATCTTGTTTGATTTGAGGAACGAACTTTTAAGGTGTTAAAAATGAATCAGGTTAAAATACTTTAAATCAGTGCAGATGTATAATGTAATTTAAAATGTTGATAATGGCTGTAGTGGGCTTGTAATGTAAATGTGATTAAATGTGACATTAATGGTGACGCTGCATAAACCTGATCAAACAGTTCTATTAGTGGGTCTGTGTGATCAGCATCAGTGGGTTAAGGTGAGGCCTTGACTAGTAGAACGTCATGTTGGTGTATGACAACACATGAGCCAACATCAGACTCCGAGCGCTACGATGCTAAAGATCAGAAGATTCAGTGTGACATCATCGTTACCTGGCAACAGCAGCCCTCATCTGACTTTATTGGAGGATATTTACAGCAGCAACACTGTTTAGTTTGATATGACGGATTAACAACATGCTGTGATATCCAGTTCATCTGTAATAGATACTGGATCTAATCAGTCAGCAGATATTTGATCAGCTTATTTATAACTATACTAGAAACAAACACAACTGTGTTGGTGATTCATGCAAACTTGCATATCAGCCTTTGAAGGTTTTGTAGTATTGAGAACAAAGAGGTTGTGTTAGGGCTGAAAAGCCCGACTTGTTCTCCTCTGCAGGTCATCAAATGCACCACAGAAGTTTGTATTTGCACAGCCTGTATATGTTTGATGGCTTTATTATTCTCTGTTCAAAGACAATAAATGTGCAAAATGTCTCATGTAGTATCAGCTTCATTTAAAATGACTGCAAACATTTAGAGAACATGTGCTGCTGTTTGTCCTACATTTCAACACTGAATGAACCCTGAAAACGTGATGGCAGGTGGCAGATTGGAGTTCACATGAAATATAGGCTGTATGAAGACTGGAAAATAGAGATGATACAAATATGCAGCCAAACATTTGTGGACATCGATAAACTCTCTGATCCAAAAAGCAGGAAGTGACACAGCTAGAAAATGAAAGTGTGTAACAGCTGAAGTCAAATGTAATGCAGAGTTGAATCTGCACTTGGATCCATCTGTGAAAGGTCCACATGTAGGGATTACATGTGTTGGAAAGGCTGTCAGCTGTGTGGGGGAGCCCCCTTGTGGTGAGAGAGCACAGTTGCACTATTGAGCACATGTTCCAGTGATCAGAGTTGGAGCTAAGACATAGCAAGAGCCACCTGGCAGACTGACTCAGCAGGGGATGTCTACACACGGTGTGAGTTGTGTGCGTCGCTAAAGAACTGTGAGTAGACGTGGAGCCCTGCCTGGAAAGGACAGTTTTAGTCTTTTATGCCAATTAGACATTTAGTGGATGTAGAAGTGCAATGTGTATTGACCTGTTCGCTATGTGGCTAGTTCATGCTACTAATGCTACTTGTTATGCTACATACTTGCTAGCTGTAAGCTAAACCCATTTGGTGTTTTGGGATATATTGTTGTTGGGTGTATTGGCAGTCAGTGTCATGTACTGTAAGGGTTTGGGAGTAGTGTATGAAACTTGTGCATGTAGATGTTCATATAGGAATTCCCATTTGTAGTTCTGGTGAGATTCGAAGAGAGCTGATGGATCATAATTCATGACTCAGATGTTTATTACATTCAGTATTCTGTATATGTTCTGTTCACAGACCACACCCACACCCCTCACCACTCTGTAAGCCTGCGGTTGCATTACTGTGTTGCTGTACTGTGCTGTTAGGCTAAGGAATTAAAGTAAAGACGGATAACCTTTATCTGTGTCATGGTCCGGGTGAGTGCTGGGTTTTCCTGCGTGCCATTAAATCCATCACTGAGCAGAGTCGCCACACCCCTCATTTGTGGCACCTGTGTGTAATTTGCTGGGAGGCTCTTAAGACCAGCGTCCTCAAACATTCCTCGCCGGAACGTCAGCTAACCCACGTTAGTGAGAGTCATAGCTCGGTAAACTCTGTTTCGCTGTTTTCGTCATGTTAACCCTGTCTACTTGCCTCTGCAGCTTCACAGTGGATTAGATCTTGCTGCCTGTAACCACTCAACTCCCCGTCGCTGGCCTGCTACTATTCTCGGCGCTATTCACCTGCCTGCCTCCCTGCCCTACACTTCACAGTGAGTGTACAGCAACTGGTTTAGCCTCACCCGGACCACTAATCCCCTCCTAGCCTCGCCGTCAACCCAGACAAGTAAGACTATGTATTTTGTTGCCACCACTTCTTGGACTGCTGCGTGGGGCACGCATTGACTTTACACTCCTTTCATTACAGTGACCCTGTACCTTGTATGCATGCTCCGGAAAATCCCAAATAACGTCCCCAGCCTGATAAAGTGACCTTTTCCTTTGGACTTTGCAGCTGCACACGCAGTGTGATTCTTGTTTACTGGTTCAACAATTATTTTGGAGATGGTCTAGCCAAGACTTGACTTTCTCAGCCTTTCTGGTAACAGCTTATCTGCTAGCCCTTGTTAATCACTGTGTATTGGTAGCTACGGATTCTTAGTTCCATAATCAGAAACTTTATGTTAGTAAGGTAGCCAATGTTCAGAGGTCTATGTTTTCCCTCTCGCCCTTAGTTCACGTATAGCATTTTGGTTTCTTTTACCTCCTTCCTGGTGTGCCATTTTTTGAGTTCCAAATAAATTGTTCGTTTGCATTATACCTCAGAGCCTCCGTGTGGTGTCTGCATTTGAGTCCACTTACCTGTGTCTGGCCGCCCGGTCGTGACAATCTGGGCGTCCTGTGTGTTCTGACCGACACCCCAAGGTGAACACCACTACTATTCAGCCAACGCCTATACAGTCCTGGGTTCAATCCAAATTAACAACATGAGTCCTGGGCCCTGTTTCAGAAAGCCGGTTTAGTGCAAACTCTGAGTAAGTATACCCTGAGTTAATGAAAACTCTGGGTTTTCGGTTTCACAAAGCGAGTTTAGAGTAATTCTGAGTGAGTTACTATGACGACACACTCCGTGAAGCTAACCTGCCCCCTAGCAGGTTTACTTCAACTAACCCTGACTGTCTCCGCCTCTTTGTCAGAAACCTGACTGTAGGAAGTGTCAGACATGGCGTGCCCCTTCCTTGAAGAGCCAGTAGATGTTGAAGCCCAAATTCTCTGCAGAGCTCTCCGCCGGGAGAGAGTGATTAGAGCGCGTTTGGACATTTTATCATTTCCTGATGATTTTCTGTGTGAACGTTACCGTTTTTCAGCACAATCTATAATTTATTTGAATAACATCCTCGGGCCTTATATTGCTCATGTGACACATCGCGGACATTCTCTCAGTTCTGTACATATTATTTGTATTGCACTTCGGTTTTTTGCAAACGGGAGCTTTCTGTATAATATTGGTGATGCTGAGCATGTTTCCAAGGCTACCGTCTGTGGGGCAGTCAGGAATGTTACAGTTGCACTAAAACGTCTCCTGTACTCGTTTGTGGTGTTCCCCGGTCATAGACCCACAAGATTTATCAAAGAGGGATTCCACAAAATTGCAGGTATCAGGATGAACAAAACTCAATTCATGATGTGGTGATACTTGAACTACTACTTAAATTCTACATTTATTTTCAGGGTTCCCAGGCGTGATTGGCTGTATAGATGGCACTCACATTCCAATCATTGCCCCTTCAGTAAATGAAGGAGACTATGTGAACAGGAAGTCTTTCCACAGCATTAATGTACAGGTACATAGTTCCCTGTAGCATTTCAAACTAACACATTATTCCATTATAGTAATGGATGCTAATTTGTGTTCTCTGCACTGTGAAGATCATATGTGATGCTGCCAACATTATCACAAATGTGGAAGCCAAGTGGCCAGGCTCTGTTCATGACTCACGAATTTTTCGTGAATGTACACTGAGCACAAAATTTGGACATGGTGAGTTGAAAATACTTTAAAATATGTAAAGACCAATTGCTACAGGGACATTTGAACTGACGTGTATCCTTCTGTCTTAGGAGAGTTCACTGGGTACTTGCTTGGTGATAGGGGGTATCCATGTTTACCCTATTTGCTTACCCCTTACCCTGACCCTGAACCGGGCCCACAGCAGCGATATAATCTGGCTCATTGCAGGACAAGAGCCAGAGCTGAAATGACTATCGGAATGCTTAAGGCCCGGTTCCAGTGCCTTCAAAGACTCAGGGTCACCCCAGAAAGGGCATGTGACATTATTGTGGCATGTGGGATTCTTCACAACATTGCCACAATTAGAGGAGAACACTGTCCTTCTGAACCAAACATCAGCAGTGATCCAAACCATGAACATCCTGACCCTCCCACGGACATACAAGATGGAAGAGCAGTCAGAGACACCATATGTCACAATCATTTCCTTTGACCCATCACCTCAACATGTTGAAAGAAGAATAAACAGATTTTTTGTTCAACTGGCTTTATTGGTCGCCTGTATTTCCTGTACACAAAGTATTAATAAGTATATTATTATGTTGTTCAAACACTGAAATAATTCGTCCATCTCTGACCACTTCACCCACCCTTAACTGATGTTCCAGCAGTAAAATCTCAATCTTGGTCTTTTGGATCTGCTGCTCGAAGTGTTCCATTTCCAAGTCGCATTTTTTTTTATTTTCTTGATCAAATATTTCTTATACAGCTGCTTTACAGGGAGCTATGGAAACACAGGAAATAGCATTGACATTCATAGTACATGCCTACTTAGGTTGGTTCTAAATCAGTGCTGAACATCTTACTGAGGAAAGGTTTGTTGGAGAAGTGGCTGGACCCTCTTCCTCTGCATTTCCATCATCACTCTGTTAGAGACATAGAAAGTCCATGGTTTTATTATAGTACCACATTTTATTCAATTGTTATATTTTCCATTGTAAGATGTAAACCTCATAAAGTGTCTCTGTTGCTTCCTCCTCTGTAACAGTTGTCAATGTTTCTTCATTATTTTCCTGTAGTAAAGAAATTAACAACATTGCTGTTCTACTGTAAACTCATATGATCTGTGGAGCATTAAGAGTACTCACAACTGCATGTTGGTCTGGCTCAACAGGAGGCTGCACCAGATGCAGTACACCATCACCATCAACTGATAGAATATGAGGTTTATACAGGTCACTTATAACTTACAAGGGACCAAATGGCAATTAACAAACATATACCAATCACCTTACACTTCATTGTCATTATGCTCTCAAAGACAACCAAGACTGAGGGAAGGCAAAATCAGTAGGAAGATAACTTCACTACAAAATAATTCATTATGGTAAAGAGTTTATCACATGAATGAGTAGCACTGCAAAGGTGACTGTGAAGAAAGGATGTATGCACATCATGTATTATTTTGAATTTACCTCTTATGTAGGCACTTGTGTCTTGCGGGGTTATTGACTCAGAGGATGTCCCCGCAGAGATGCCTTCAGCCACAGGGCGCCCACTGTTTTGGCTGAGGGCCAACTGCTCAGCCTCTGTGAGTGGTGGTGGTGGAGGACCCCCACCTGTTTTTCGGGCCTCCGCTTTTTTTCTGTTGGCTATAACGGGTCACATTTGAGCATACAGAGTAAGCAAATATGTACTTGTAATGTGCTCAGATAATTTCAAAAAGTGCTTACAGAAAGAAAATTAATGTAGCCTCTAACTGCAATTGATTTACATAGGACAAACAGACCAAGCACTATGGCTCATAATACAATTACACCTTACCTGTTTGGACTATATTTTTATATTTCATTTTTACTTGCTGCCGGGAACGTTTGGGGCCTGTTGGGTTGCACCTGCGCTCACATCACATCACAAAATAAAATGTATAAAATAAAAAATAAAATAAAATACAATAAAATAACGTGTTAAATGGGTGGAAAGCCCTAGATCAATGTTTAAATTAACACTCACGCATTGACTCTGTCGGCTATGTTTTGCCATGCATGCTCCCTTTCTTTTGCAGCTGAGGCTGTGTTACTTTTTTCCCGCAAAATATGCATGTTATCGGCATATGCTGCCATCAGAATTTCGGCCTCAAGCGCTGTAAAATACATTGACCGCGCCTTCTTTCCCTCCGTCTCCATGGTGACTCGCTTAATCTGTGCTCCACTAATCAGGGCTTTATGTATCCTCGTGCGCGCGCTTAACTTGGGGTTAAAGCAACTCCGCGTTGATTGAACTAATTGTTATCAGCCTTTCTGAAACCGAATATTCCGAGTTGGACAGTTCGGGGTTACTCAACCCTGAGTATCATTTTTAACTCTGAGTTTTCTAAACCCGCTTTCTGAAACAGACACCTGGACTGCAAAAACTGAGCCCTTTGAAAACAATGATGCATTTTAGTCATATGATGCAGTCATGTGACCAATGAAACTAAGTGGGTGGACGGCATTATACAGCAGTTCTTCTGTTTGCTCTCAGTTTTGACAGTTAAAGATTAATATCAGTTTATACCTGCTGCAGAGCTCCAGATAAAACTTTTCCTCCACATTTGGCAGCGAAGCTTCAAAGAGCCTGAAAGTAAATAAACGGCTCATGGAAATGACTTTGTGTGTGAGGCTTCAGTGTGAGTGGAGCCGCTAAAAGTGGTGGATCTAAATCTGCACCTCAAAGTGCGTTCGCATACAAGTAGAAGGGGAGTGAGTGGGTCAGCGCTCAGGGCTCAGACACTAAGTTGGCCTCAAACACACCATTTATTTCCATGGAAACAGACACAACCAGAGTTACAGGTTAAATCCCCTATACAATAAAAAGAGTCTCAACACGCTAAAAACCCTGCCGGCAGAAATAACTCTACACTGTCAACACAAAGGCTAAACAAATGTTTCCATATGCTAAAATTCCCATAATGCCACAGTCCAGCCACACGTGGGCAGATGTTCCTTATCTGAGACAGGAGAGGAATTTCTCTTCCGGGATGGAAACCATGCCGCCAGAAGAACAAGGGGGCGGGGCTCCTGTCACAGACCTGTCTCCTCCTGACAGCGCGTCACCACACAGTCCTGCCCCACTCCACACCTGAACACGGCCTCCGTCGTAGCACCGCCAGATGCAGGCAGAGGGACACCCCTGCCCTGCTGTGGATTGCATCGCCTCCCACTATGCTGGCTTGTGCGCGTTTCTTTTCCTCCTGCTCGTCTTTCATGCATCGCCTTCCCGTCTCTGCGCTCACCATCCCCTTTAACAGGTCAGCCTGGCGGCTGATAGGCCGCCTCGGGGAACGCCCCCACCTCCACAGGTGCTACTATTGTGCGCTTAGTCCACAGTGGATTAAAAGAATATTGTGCAACAACACTAAAACACAATATCAGGATAAAACCTGATATTTAAATAAACAAACATATAAATATGACAATAAAATCATGCAGGTAAAACCAACACTATGCACCAATGCACAGTCTGATCAAACTGTGTGACATCAGCATGTTTCAGACAGCTGTGACATCAAAGATCTAATCAAACTAATAATGAATCACTTTGTTTGTGCAGCAGCGTCAGGAAATGTTCAGGAGCTCGTCTCTTCCTTCCAGCTGCTCTGATGGATCAATAAACCTGTGATCATGTTGTAAAGTGAAGGCTGTTTGTTTCTGTACTGTGTGAACTTGACACACACACTGAGTCAGTTTCTGGAGTGGAGCATCCAGCACACAGTCTGACTGCAGCTCTGCTGGACCTGAGCGATCCCTCTGATCTTCTTCTTTCTAATCCTGTCCATCCTGCTCACCTCCAACCAAACTCTCAGCATCTTCAGCTCTGCCACCTGCAGCTCCTCCTGTCTGTGTGCCACCGTCTCCATCACAGCAGGTCTCACTGCCATCTCCTCCTCTTCACTCTTACTGCTCTCCTCCTGTCATAAATCACTCAGCCCTGACCTCCTCCTCATCTCTCCTTGTTTGTACTTTCTCTTCTCTCCAGACTCTCCTCCTCACTCTCACTACAGATCAGAACTTTGTCTGCAAACATCAGAGTGTTCATCAGCACTGCAAACGATAAAGGGCTCAGAGCCACCTCTTTGTGAGCCCACTGCCTGAGCCTGTGAGTATTTAGAAAGTAGAAGGACAGAAACTCCAGGTGTGGACGAGGCTCGTTGCATCAAAAACAGCTGCTGCTGTGATTCCTGCTGAAGGGGCTTCAAATAAGTGTCTGAATACTTCAGGAAATATGATGTTAAAGAAACAATCGTAAAGTTGTGTTTGCAGTTTGTCATTATTAGAAACATTATCAGCCACAGGCTGAATGGATTCAATGGAGTAAACTGATACTGGTCCCACCATGACCTCTGACCTTTGACCTGCATCTCCAGCACTGAGCCCTGACAGTGAGCAGCACTTGTTTCTTCAGCAGGATGTTTCCCTCCCTGCTGCAGACGGTGCAGGTGGAGGTGTTTGTGTCTCCATCTGCGGGGTATTTCAGGGTCAGACTGAGGTCTCCAGGTTACAGCAGCTTTCTCTTCATCTTTGTTGGGTCTCTGTAAAACTTGTGTGTCTCAGTTTGTTCCTGATGTGTTCCTGACTCGTTCTTTGGTAACTAGTCTGCAGCGTCCTGTAAAGTGCTGCAGACATGTTGGATGAAGAAGAACAGACAGACTGAGCCTCCACAGTCGGCCATGTCTCACACGCTTCCTTTCTTTGGGCCTCAGCATCAGCAACGTGTCTGCGGAGGATGTAGCTTTGAGTGACCACAACTGCGTCTTTGTTGACCTTCACTTGAGGACGTGCCATTGGATAAATGAGTCTTTTTGCCTTGTAAACCTTTTTAAGGCTTTTCTTCAGACTGGAGTGTTCCAGCTTTTTCAAACATGCCGTTGTGGAAGCAAAGCTCAGCAAACCCAGCTTAGATCCAACATTACATCAACATTATAGATCAGTTTCTCTTTCAGGTCAAAGCTTGTTGAGAAGCTTGCTGCCCACCTCACAGCCTGCTTGAAGAAACACCACATCTGTGACCGTTTCCACTCTGGTTTGGGTCAAATGCATCCACTGACACTGCACTACTAACAGTAAGCAGTTATATTGTGATGTCAGCAGATGGTGGAACAGTCCTGGTCTTGTTGGAGCTCTCCTGCTCTGAACATCTGAAGCTCTCCACCACATGACTGAGCACAACTCAGGGAGGAACATTTACTGAAGCTGCTGCAACATTTCCTGTCAGCACATGATTGTGTGACAGTCAAGGAGCCACCAGAGGACACCTGCTAACAGGGCTGGGTATCCTCACTCATTTCTACAATCCATTCACTTTTAATCGCTGAAGTTTGCCTCAGACAGTCAGAAATATTATCATTCATTTCCATATTTTTATATCTATAAAAGAAAGCTGACACTGTGAGACTTCATCAGAGGTGTGAGCATCACAGCAGAGGCCTTTGTGTCAAAGTCACTGAGGATAAAACAGAAGAACATGAAGCAGATTTTCCTGGCCTGGCTTTTTATAGCAGATGACCTTAAAAATATTCTGCAGTAGAACAAAAACACATGTGAACATGACCTGATGAAGTGAAGCAAAGTTACAGAGGTTTGATTACAGACACAGCTGAGAGTTTTGCAGTTTTGCATCATTTTACAAAGTTTGTTCAGTTTTGAACAGCAGAAATGAGACTAAGTCAAAAACAACAACAAACCCAGCGGCCGACAGCGCTGTCAACAACGGTAGACTGGTGGGTAACAACAAGCCAATAATGCAGAAAACAGAGATTTTTAGATGAAACTGATTCTGATGCGTCTTTGTGCAGAATCCGTGTTCCTGCTCTCAGTTACTGTTTTAGCTGTTTGATGGTTGTTGAAACTGTGGGAGCTTTAACCTGAGATTCAGGCGTTTCAGCTAAAATACATTTATATTTAAACATCGATTCAGGATTTTAATGAATCAATGTGACGTTATCCAAGCTAGAATCGATTTAATCACTAATCAAAACCCACCCCGACCTGCTAACCATCGGCATTATGGGTAGTGCAGTAGGAGACACAGCAGAACCAGGAGAGCCAGGAGAACCAGCAGAACCAGGAGAACCAGGAGAATCAGGAGAACCAGCAGAACCAGGAGAACCAGAACAACCAGGAGAACCAGCAGAACCAGGAGAATCAGGAGAAGCAGGAGAACCAGCAGAACCACTAGAACCAGGAGAACCAGGAGGACCAGGAAAGCCAGGAGAACCAGGAGGACCAGGAGAACCAGGAAAGCCAGGAGAACCAGGAGAACCAGGAAAGCCAGGAGAACCAGGAGGACCAAGAGAACCAGGAGAACCAGGAAAGCCAGGAGAACCAGGAAAGCCAGGAGAACCAGGAGGGCCAGGAGAACCAGGAGGACCAGGAGAACCAGCAGAACCAGGAAAGCCAGAAGAACCAGGAGAACCAGGAGGACCAAGAGAACCAGGAGAACCAGGAGGACCAGGAGAACCCGGAGGACCAGGAGAA
>CAKLIZ010000990.1:0-16557 GCA_922035795.1 Oreochromis mossambicus | reverse complement strand
CAGGAGAACCAGGAGAGCCAGGAGGACCAGGAGAACCAGGAGAACCATCAGAGCTGTGGCCCAGGATGGAAATGGTTCTGTAGAGAAACACAAATTGTCAGGTGACCTTTGACTGAATGTAATGAATTAAAGAATATGCTCAGATTTAAAATGGTGAAGCAAGCATGCTTATTGTGACAATATTAAAAGTTCAGTTTGAGTGATTGTGATCGTCTACAGCAGGATTTTGGTTTGATGTTGACCTTTGACCTGCAGTGGGACATCTCTCAGTCTAAATGATGTGACGGAGCAGGTGTAGGTGGCGCTGTCAGACAGGTGGAGGTTGGTCAGGTTCAGGCTGAGGTCTCCAGTTTCCAGAGCGTCAGTCTTCATGGATGTTCGGCCGCTGTAACGCTGGTTTGGATCTTTCAGTTCGTCTCCTTGAAGCTGGTGGACGGTTGGAGGACTGAGGTCGGAGCGACTCCACACCACTGTGGGGCTGTCCAGTTCAAAAGTGGGAAACTCACAGGGCAGCAGGACAAACAGCTCTCCCTCATACAGCTCCACAGCCGAGGCATGCTGGGAAACTGAGGACACAGACAGAGTCCATGTGTCACTTTGAGATCAAACGTGGACACAGCTTCAGTTACACAATATCAAATATCTACATATAGAAATAAAATCACTGTGCAGGTCAAATCAATAAATACAATAAAGAAAGAAATCAGACGTGGTATAAGTGAAAAGTCTGAGTTCAGCTCGTCGGCTCACAGAAACACTGACTTCGCACCCATTTGTATGCGTGGCAATGATGTGGCTGCAGCTGACACAGGATTGGTTCAAACTAAACATCAGACGCATTTCACAGAGTTCACAAATAAACTCACGTTTTTATCTTTGAAGATGATCATAAAGTAGAATTGATGGTCCAGCAGACAACAGCAGGAGGTTTGAGCCCTTCTGATGCAGCAGAAACAGGATTTGGAGGAAGATGTTAATAGATTAGAAAGAATTGTACACTGTGAATCAATGCAAGTCTTTCTAGATAGACAGATCTTTAATAATCCCTCAGGTAGGTTCCTCTGGGACAGTCACAGATAGAGACACCAATTCTGACGTCCTTTGAAAGTTTTCATCACTCGTCATGGACACAGATGTTAATTCTACATATTCCTAGTACTGAACTCTAAATCAATATGAAGAAAATGCTCCTACTAATCTGCATATATGTTGATATCAAATCCTTTTCCAGCACATGGATAAATCTCTATAAATCTTTCAGTCTGATCAGAATGGGCACAGTGTTGTTATTGCAGCACTCCCTGATGTTTGAAAAGCTAAATGTCCATTTTAAAGTGCTCGTGTGTAGGATTGTGTTTCCTTCCTTTGTGCAGTTCTTACAGTAAACATGTTTGAATGTTTCCTGTTCCCCTGATGCTTCTTCCTGTTGGATAAAGTTGGTTTGAATAACATGTTCTTATAGGTTTCAATGAACTTCAAACTGTGATCCACTTACAAAACTGTCTCATTTTATTGGAACGATCCACATTTGCATCCATTCACGGTACATTTGACATCTGAACACGTTTGTACACATGATGAAAGGACAGATGGTGTTTGTGTGTCCTTCTTAAACTTAGTGTGAATGTTTCATCATGTAGAACTACTTAGAACAAAGTCTTTGGGAACATTTGGAGAACACGTTTAGGAAAGTAACATCCTGGTAGAACATTTTCTTAAAGCAAAGCAGAGCTGCAACATGACTGTGAGGATTCACAATAATAAAGTCACAATACTTTATTATTATGAAGACTAAAGTGCACCTTAATGCTGCCAATGAATACACATGTTCTTTGTGACAGCATGAGCACAGCTGACATGCACCACACTGACCCCACTCGCCCCATTTCTTCATCCACTTCTTGCTCTTGTGCTTGAAATGAGACGCAGACGCAGCAAAAGTCAGAGGCTCTAAAATCCACAAAAAGGGGGCTTGTTAGATCAGGATATTGATGTGATCCATAGAAAACATGGATAATACACCACTTTATTTGAAGACATCTGTAGCACTGCCTCAGGATGTTTCCACAGACTCCTCTGTGCACCTAAAGAAAAGGTCAAAGGTCAGCAGCACATGTAGTTGGGACAATTCTTCATTTACAAACAACAGTCGCACAAAATACACAATTATTTTCCTCCAATTAGGACTTTTCACTTGCAGAAATGGTTCTGTGTGATTTCTAGGCTGTGATATAAAAACTAGTTCCTAATGGCAGCGATTCACTCAGTAAACATGTGTTTCCTTCACCAACCTCACACACAGATCCAATAAGATCAGGAAGTGGGCAGTATAGTACAATATGTGTTATTTTGTACTGTGCTGCCCAAACTAAAGATCTGCTGAAGTGTTGGAAATGATTCAGATGTTTATTTTGGACGATACAGCAGAAGATCAGACATGAAAGTGGAGATAACACAGAAGACCTGCAGCAAAGGGTCAGAGGTCAGACTGGGCCACTGGATTCAACAATGAGCCAATGATCATCAAGTAGTGACTAAAGCAGAGCCCTGACGTTCTGACATTTATCACACAGTTAGAACAAATGTCTGCTGATGACTTCATCTCATGAAATGACTGATAGATGTCAATTCATTGATCAGCTGAGCTGCTGCTGCTGATCTTCATCGTGCACAGAAACATTCAGCTTGTTTCAATCAGTAAATAACTCCCACTACTCTCAGTTTGAACTGTTCCCACTCAAAATGCTGTCAGAACAATGATCATTGTAGAACTTCACAAACATCACGTGTTGTTTTCCACATGTAAGATCAGCAAACATACAGAAACTTCCTGTTGCCACACACGGCCTCTAAAATCTCTTCCACGCTTTCTGTCTGAAGTCCACTCTCTGTGTCGGATCCACAGGAAACAACAAGATCTTATTAACATGGTTTTCAATGTGTCTCCTTCCAAAAAGTCCAACCAATGAACAAATGTGTATATTTGTGGAGGCCGAACAAAAGCATGACACATTTGTCTGTTTCTATAAACTGGTGTCAAACACAAATATGAAGAGTTTCATTGACAGACTCCAAAATGCCCGCGCAGTGAATCAGAGGGAAATCCTACAGTGTGCAGAGAATCTTAATGGCTCCAACATCAACACATCCACAATGTTGGATCCAGTTCTACCTCACAGAGTTACTAAGACACACCCTCTGCCAGCATTACAACAGCTCCACCTGCTTCACCTGCCTCCTCAGCCTCTGTACACCTGAAGAGAAAAGAAAGGCTCCAAAAGCTCAAATCTACAAAGGATTCATGAAGTTTCATCCAACAATAACATGTTTGCCTTCCACAGTGTGCTGTTAGACACCACTGTACCTCTGCCATTTCAAAAAGAGCAGCTTGGGAACATTTTGGCTCCAAACACTTTGTGTTTAAGTTCCTAATCTTTGTTTTCTTTGTGAACAACATCTGGAGCTTTTTGACTCATAGAAACATCATTTTGTTCTTTAGATGACAGCAGATTGGGACTGAATAATCAATCACTATCAAACCAATAAAGATGCTGATTTTACAGGAACTTTGTTGGAGAAGCTGTAAAGACATGAAACTGGTGGAGATCCCAAACCAGTTGATAGTGCTGATTATTATTATTATACACAACAGTCTGTGTACAGACACACACTGAGCTTTCATAGAGTCAAAGGAGTCAATCAAACACAGCTAGTTGAGTCATTTCTTGTGTGAGTCTAAAGTGAATCTAGTATTTGAAAGTCCACTTCCTGTATTTGTTGTTGAAGACTTCTTCAGCTTCTTCTCAAGGACATCAGCTGCTTGTTTGGCAGCAGAGGCAGTTAAGAAGCTTCCTGAAAAACACTGAACAGTGAGTTCACTGTGGCATATGACAAATTCAGCTTTCTATGTGCAAATGTGTCTGTGTCAACCTTTCAAATGCTGTTGAATCCAAAACATCAGCAGCTCCTTGGCTGCTCACTTCATGCACTTCTGTCTTTGTGACAGTCCAATGACATCACAGCTGTTTCCACCCCCAGTGTCTCAGGACTGGACACCTTTAAACATGTGGAGGATCAAACAGCCGTCCAGCTAAACATACATGAAACTATCAAAGCTGACAATCATTCCAATAACATCTAATGGTACATATATATAGACACAGGACTACAAGGAAATGGCTCTCAGCATCTGGCTGTGGGAACAAATGATCCCTGTTTGTGTTCAAATTGTGTGCATGTTTTAGACGTGTGTCACATGTAGAAACACAAAAATCCCACAATGACACAAAGATGTGTTTGACACAACTGTGCAGCTGTAAGTTGTTTCTAATGATTCATTGAAGCTCTTCTAACATTCTGGAGACATCAGTCCATGAATCTGTTCAACACCACAACAATTTGACTTCAATGTGAACGTTTGTCATTAAATAACCTTCTTCATCCAGCTGACAGCATCCTTCATTCTATGATATGAACAGTTCCTCCTGTTGATGACAAACCTCTGACATGATCTGCTTGAGGAGCTTTTTCATGTGAAGCTCTCTGAGCTCAGGGCTAAGTTGCTGTGTTTCATCTTTAAGAGCTGCTGCCTCCTCGCCGGACTTGTTCTTCTCTTCTTCTCCTAATGACACCATTTCTGCTTCAGATCTTTCACTGGGCTTAAAACAGATGAAGAGTAGATCTACTGCTGTTCACTGTTTGTGTCAATATGGAGAAATATGAAAGACAAACACAGCACATACAGAGAAATGTAGACAGAATGTGCAGCCAGTGCAGTAAATGGTCTAAATATCAGCTCTTTAGAAAATGATCCTGATGAACATGAAACTAACATCCAATGAGAAACACAGCTTCCTTGTTTCATGTCCAATAACAATCAATGAAGAGCTAATAAAGAGCTATTCTATTGTAAAATGCTGAGATGATTATTAGACAGAACCCAGCAGCTCACCAAAAGCCTGCATTGCAAATCTATATGAAAGTAATCTATGCTCATATATGGCAAAATCCTTTAAGTGTCACTGTGTTTTTCATCTGTGCTCTTGTTGGTTGGACAAGTTTGTAAATGACAAAGAGCTCAGTGGACTTTGCATCCATCAAATCCTGTTAGATGTTTGTTTTTCCTTCACAGCTTTGTGATGAAGGCTAAAGAACAGAGATATGAACTATTGCCAATATGAATCCTGATGCATGACGTGGGCACAGACCCACCAAAGCAACACTCAGCTCACCTCATTCCAGGTGCTTGTCTGCTGGAGACCATGAGCCTTGTTAGTCACACATTAGCACCGTGGTAGGAAACAGCCTCCATCATTTCATTAGATCTGAATTTGGACTGTTTCCCTCTGGATGAGAACCAAGTCTGTCAAATCTATTGATCCAACACAAACTATCAAACACATTGGCTCACAGTCAGATTGGCTTTGTATGGATGGTGTAACAGGGGCTGGGAAAGGATGCTGAAAGCTGAATATAATACAGAACAATAACAGGACATATAATCATGTAGAAACATGATCTTCAACAGGCACACTTCTATTATTCATGATCACAAAGAACTTGTGCAGCCCTGATATCAGCCCTAATATATGAGTGTGTTTGCCCAAAGATTGAAACAGCATCAACATGACAGCTGTAAGAAATCTTCTCTCAGCCTTGTTTGGCAGAAGATCCCTGCAACAAAGATTGTAGCTGAAAGATGACGTGTGTAAAGTTTGTCTTTGGGAGGGTTGAGGCTGTTTTTAGACCTTTGATAGTTTCAATCCAGTTCTGAAAGACAGAAATAAAAACAACATCATTAAGATCAGATCATGGAGCTGTTTCCTGCCTTGTTTCTAGCTTCACATTACAAGACTTTACTACAATACAGATGCTAACATGTATCTGTAGCAACAACATCACTGAATCTAGAACAACTGGAGCCAAACCAGTGGCTCTGCTGGGATCACTGGTGAGCCAACACTTCCTTGTTGGATGCAGATTTCAGGGCTTCCTGTTGCTCCTCCGTTATAACTGTTCTCTCTTCTCAACACATGATGACACAAAGGAATCAGCAGTGACGAAGATGATGCTGAAGCACACATGTCACACATATAACAGACCAGTCCAGTTACACACACCTCTGCTTGACATTAGGCCTCAAACAAAGACACAAAACACTAACTTGACTCTAAATAGAAGAAACTGGCAGCTTTTTCTGTTCTGTGCTTATTTATATTTGACACACATGCTTCTCTTTGTGCAAACACACATCGCACTATAAGGGTAACCTAGCACACAATGATTGGACAGCACAGTGATGATGCTGGGAGATCCTATACGAAGCAACACAGAAACACTGAGAACTTTAAACATTGATTATATTGAGATAAGCAGCCGACCCAGTCTAGATAAAGGCGAGCAGCTGGGACCGCTGCTGCACCAAAAACAGGTTTCAGTGTTTCCATGTGTGTGTGTGTGATGTCTTTACTTATACTGGTCAATAGACTTTAGTCAACACATGATTGAAAGGTGTTACACATGAAATAAAAACAGTGTTTCATCTTTATTCCTCTGAAGCAGCTGCATTATAACCAATCTGCTCCTTTGTGGCCTTTAAAACAGCTTAAATAACTGTTGTTATATTTGTTTCTGCTCCTCTTGGACAGACGACTCTTGAAAAGACATTTTTGAATTTCAATGTGACTTTAACTGGATAAATATGGGATATATAAACGTCCCTCTGCAACAAACTGATTCCAGCTTCTACCTCATGATAGGAATGTTTTTGTGGCTCAAGATGACCTGATATCTTTCATGATGGAGACATTTGACACATGTTTCACATATTATAGACCAACAAGTTATTCATAGCAGTTTAAATACGGGGAGTCACTTTTGGGCCCAGCAGATAAAACAGAGCCAATATTTCCTTCTTTATTTAAGTGACGTGTGTCACAGATGTGACCTAGTAAAGTGTAGCTGAACATTAGTAACGTTATTAACACTCTCAGCTCGTCCTTGTTCCAGACCTGAAGATCCTCTTCTTTCATTCAGCAGCAGCTTCAGGTCTCTGATGGTCCAGGGCTTGTTGTTGGGAAACAGCCCTGCTGGGATGATGGTGTCCTCACAGAAACAGTCAGTGATGCTGTTGATCTCCATCACAGAGCACGTCCCAGTCTGCAGTCTCAGTCCTGCAGGGCCTCGCTGGCTTCCTGACTCCACCCAGTCAACAACAGGAAGTGTTTGCAGGAACAAACTGAGGCTGTGGTCAAACAGGAGTTTTTATCTCCTGGCTCTGACTCTCACTGCGGCCCCGCTGCTGTGTCAACATGTGTTTGTGCTAAACAATGATGGAAAGTGTTATAAATGACTTGTTGGCCTCTGATCTGTCACAAACAGCTGAAACGTGTCTCTCATGAGTCACATGAAGGTTTCTGACAGAAAGGACAAAAAGTAGCTGCAGTCAGTTTGTGTCATTTTTATATTTATTCATCTGGGAGAAAAATCTGAGGGACATTAAAATGTGTTTTTCAACAGAGACAAGAACATAAATATAACAGAACAGGTAAATGAACTTCAGAATGCTGACGAGGACTCCAACCTCATGTTTCACCTCTCTGAGCTTCTGATGTCTGTGAACACTCGTGTTTCTTCTCTGGGCTCATCTGGACAAAAACACCTTTCTGTGTTTGGCTCCAGCCTCATTCTGACTGACAGGAAGTGTGTTATCCATGAGCTGCACTTCTTTGTTTCCTGCTGTGTTTCCTGTCTGTGGACAAACACGAGTGTTTCAGCTGAGGACTTGGTTCCTTCCACCTGTCCATACAGGACATCACGCTGTCTTTTCTCTTTAAATGCAGCTCCAGGTCCTTCCACGTGCTGCTCTGTATTTGTGCAGTTTGTAGTGTGTCCTGGGAAACGTAGCACACATGGTGTTCTTCTGGTGTTTCCTCCTTTCACTGAGTGTGAAACACTGACGCTGTGCTGTTGTTCACAGAGGGGAGCTGATTCTAGCTGCAGCTGGACTCTGTCATCTAACTGAATGTGTTGGTGCTGATCACGGGGCTCTGAGGGGGGAGCAGCAGGAGGACTCTGGATACTGACGTCAGTGTATCTGTGGAAGCTCACACAGCGTCTCTGTCATTCAATATTGTGCTATATATTGTATCTATGCGAAGATGAACAGACTGTGTGTTCACTGGTCTCTGTGCTGCTGACTGCTTTGCTGCAACTCTGATGTCATCATCACTCCCTCCTCCACCCTCAGCAGTCCCAGCATGCTGCTGTGGTGCACCCCACCCTCACTCTACACCTGAGCCATAGACCACACCCTCCACCTCAATATACACCACAGTTTTCTCTGCTATGGAAATGAGATCAGGAGGAAATCATTATTATTATTATTTAATAAATGCTCACATTAATGTGGGCTTATTTGTTTCATATTAGAAACATTAGTTGAGTGCTTTTAGTATAAAATGGTGAAAGTAACTCTTTTTGCTCCTCCCCTCACCTGTGGATGGACGGTGCTGTTACCGTGGTGACAGCTTGGATGTGTTTCAGTCCTGCCTGGTTATCACTGCAGGAATCTTTACTTTCACATTTATTACAGGTAATAACTCTGATTTTTCTGTGTATTATGAACTAAATGTATCCTGATACACACAGAGATGGATGAGCAGAGGTCACATGATGAAAGAAAAAACATGGAGTCTTTGATTTATTTAGATATTTATTGATGAATGCAAACAAACCCTGACACTGAACCATCGTCCAGCTTTCACAGAACAAACCTGATCACATGACCTGCTGACGCAGACCCAAACAGTGAAAAGCTCCATGGCAACAACAACAAACAGCCTCACATATGTTAACAGAGGCTGTTAGAAGCACAGAGTCTTTACAGTCTTTCTCCTGTTTGTACACAGATCTCTGCACATCTTCATCACAGTTACTCACAGACGTGCAGAGTGTGTGGATATCAAAGCTAAGTTTCCACCATGTCTGTAGTCTGTACTGGGACTCATGGAGCATCTCTCTATGAGCACTCAGTGCTTTAAACAGTGAGTCCCAGTTTAACCAGCAGCCTTCACACCACACATCACACAGACATGGAAACTTCAAACCCTCAGACTGAAGTCACTGGCAGTCTCTGGCACCAGCGAGTGCGCTAGCAAACATACAGCATACATATTCCCTGTGAATCTTTGAGTGGATAAAGACAGAAAACAACATGTGGATCCTGGAATAATGGGAGCTTCCATCCTTAAAGGACTGAAGAGGAAGAAGTTTACAAGGAATCATTTAGAAGAGTTTCAAACATCAACTGATTGAATCCATGAATGTGAAAACGTGTTTGTGAGTGAAAGAGACAGACATGTACAGACTGAACTATCTGTTCAACAGTCAGAGTGTTTCTCTAACAGGAGACACTCTTTACACTCCACTCAGCACAGGGACACTGAGGCACCAGACCAGACAAAAATTCCAGGATAAAGAGTTTGAGTGAATGTGGTGTTGAAGGTGTGGAGGTGGATCAGAGTGTCAGAGGAGACTCTGTAGAAGGACAGAGTGCCAGCAGGACAGTCCACATACACTGCTACTCTGTTAGAGACGGAGGAGGAGGAGGAGGAGGAGATGGATGTTTCTCTATTGTTGTGCCAGACAGACTGAGGACCATCATCAGAGCAGCTCAGACTCCAGGACTGATCATTCCCTCCAAACAAACAGTCATCACTATTTCCTTTCCTTCTGATTCTTCTATAACTTATTGATATGTCAGCTCTTCCTCTCCACTCAACCTCCCAGTAACAGCGACCAGTCAGACCATTTCTACATAGGAGCTGAGGATGTATGTCAAATCTGTCTGGATGATCAGGATATGACTGAACCTCCTTCACACGTGTCACCTTCCTGTTGTTGTCAGACAGTTGGAGGTTTGAGTGTACTGTGTTTGTGTCGATTGTGAGTTGACAGGAATCTGATGGAGAGAACAAACACAATCCAGCTGCAGTTATTGATCCATCATCTGTTCATTGATTGACACTTTGATGATGACTCCTGACATGATGAAGATGGTTGAATGTGTGCTGCTTTGTTTTCATGAATCCCATTAAAAACACACTTACACTTCCTCAGACCTGGTCTCAACCATCGGACTCCAGCAGGCTCCACCCTGAAAGGAGGAGGGGGGTCAGAGCAGAGATTCCTCAAAGTAGCCACAATTTGCTTCGTTGAATGTGCTGCAAACGCTTGGCCTTCTCTAATGATTAAATTTATTTTTCAAATAGATTAGTGTTTTGTGAGCAAAGGAAAAATGTTGCTGCACATGTACCTGCTCAGAAGTTAATGACACAAAAAATGTTTCCAGCTCTTCCTCTATCAGACATTCTCTCCATACCTGAGAGTGTCCAGTCTCCAGCCTGGATCCTTCAATCCAGCCGACAGCAGATTCATTCCTGAGTCTCCTGGATGATTGTAGCTCAGCTCCAGCTCTCTTAGATGGGAGGGGTTGGAACTCAGAGCTGATGCCAGAGAAGTACAGCCTTCCTCTGTGATCAGACAGCCAGAGAGACTGCAGAGATACAAAGCATCAATCAATCTGCTCTATTAAACCTTCTTTAATAAGTCTTCAGGATTTTGTCCAGTTAAGCCCCAAAGGGCTGTCTGAGCTTCCTGCTTGAAAATGACATGTCCAAAATGAATTGAATATTTCTCTGCAATTAGAAACTCTGTGTAAACAATCTTGCTATCGACATAAAGCTAACACTTGTGAAATTTCAACAGACATGTAAATATTGCAGCAGATGCTACTGTGTCAAAGTTACTGAGTCTAGAACACAGAAAAAGTAGATTTTTTTCCTGGCCTAATTTATTTTTTAATCTTTAGCATATAACCCTTTTAAAAATATGCTTTAGTTGCTTTACGTTGTTGACCAGAATTTCAGTCATCAACATATAAACATCATCTGTGCAAAGATTTATGCTTCTAAAGTGAAACAGTGAAAACTTTCAGCCATAAATTTCCAGCCATTGTACAAGAATTCCAATTCTGGCACCTAAAATGCTTGTTTATTTGAATTTTTCTGAACAATTAACCACACATTCCCAGGCAGCAGGCCCTTTCTGCCCTGCACCCTTGTGAGTTTAAATGGTCTCTGGCACTTTAAAATATCAGGTGCTGTAGCCTCTGCTTCTTTTAGTTGATTTGCATGATTGACACCTCTTTTTAATCGTTTGAGTCAATAGAAAAACGGTAATAATTCAGCGTTTATGTCACTTCAACCAATCAGAAGTTGCAAGGCCAGACCCCACGTGGAGCCAAATTTACGAAACAATGGAGAAAATCTATCCGGTAAGGGAATCTCTGTCTTAGCGCATTTGCACCGCTACGCGTTTTTCTAGTCTTCTTTGGGGATTGTTCAGTGAATTTTGGTCGGAGTGTGTTGAAACCTGGTATTTTGGAAGCGGTGCCAACTGTAGAAGCTATCTAGCCTTTGTTTACCCGGTTACATGAAGTCTGGAGAATTTTTGGCTTGGTTGTGTTTATTTAGTAGACTTTTGTGCATTTATGTTACTGCTTTTTAAATCATCACTTGTTTTTGCTGTGTTTGGTGATTGTAGAAATGGTTTATATAAGCATTTAGCTGAGATTCTAAGGTTTCTGTTGATACTACAGATGTTGATATTTGCATAAAAGGCTTGACGGCATGGAGGGTTACATAACTATTGAGCCCCAGTGCCCCCTGGTACTGGGGGCAACAAGTGAGACAGTCTGTAAAGTTCCAATTAAATATTCTAATTGAAAATTAAAACAGTTTACAGTAAAACTGGCTCAGAATTATTTAAATAATGTTGGCAGTACATAACAAATTTTTGTGTAATGCAAATTTGTGCCACCAATTGGCTAATAGGAGAAGTAATGAAATGCTAATGGAATGTCAGCTGTGGAATAAAAGGAGGTCTGGAGAACTCTGGGCACTGCTTAAAACCATTGAGCAATTGCAAATCCTTGACACAACTTGTGGCTTGCTGTGAAGAAAATAAATTATTAATCTTTGGGCAAACAAGAGTAATTTTGCTGTTAAATCAAAGTAATAAATCATAATGAACTGTAAAAGTCTTTTCTAAACTGGAAAGATCGGTGCTGTTCATGCTAATGTTTGGCAGGAGTTAAGTGTATGAAGTTACTGACAGCGCCACGTTTTCTACCAAAAATGATGTTAAACCTGCTAGCGGTAAGAGGAAGATTGGGAGGCACATTAGTAATACAGTACCACAGTGCCATTCACTCGTTCCAAAGTTAACTGTGTAGAACATAGCAGATGAACAGAAGTAGCTGTTCTTTGTATCTGTGCAAACACACTGACAGAAAGACATAGACAAAGGAGTGGTTCTTTATCATTTGTAATATGGGGACCCCAGTTCTACCAGCCAGAGAATGCAGAATCCGCTGACATACAATGATGGAAGACCCAGCCTACTGTAATTAATTAATAGAGATAGACACGCAGTCTACTGAATGAACTGTACTGATCCCATAATTGTTTCTCTCTGTCACTCACAGACCTCTTTCCAAAGTGCTATTTTTAAAGCTAAATGCACTGAAAACAAACAAATGAACTAACAAACAAACAAACAAACAACCAAAATCACTTGACATATTAAAATATACATTCTACAGACAGGGAAGGCTAACATATATGTGTCTTAAACTGGTGATTTATTTGACCTTTAATGATAGCTAAAGTGATAGACAAAAAAGGATACTTAACAAATCATATGTAAAGATACAGTTTTGCACCACTTAGCTCTTTATTCACAAAGGATCAGTTTTCACTGGTAATTATTGGAAATCTGAATCCTGACCTGAGGGCTTCCACTTTACAATGCAGACTCTCCACTCCAGCAGACAGAATCTTAAGTCCTGAGTCCAGCAGGTTGTTGTTACTCAGGTCCAGTTCTCTTAGACTGGAAGACTTGGAGCTGAGAACTGTGGACAGAGCTTCACAGGTTCTCTCTGACAGGTTACAGTCACTCAGTCTAAAAAAAAATAGTAATAATTGAAACCATCTTCAATGTTGACTCTATACAAGACAATTTACAGTTTAATAAATATAAACTCTGGGACAAAACTCAAAACAGCTACTTATATTTGCTTACAGAAACACAAAATTATATCTCTAAATTTAAACAGAAACAAGTTAGGAGCTGATAGATTTTGTGTCATTAGTTTAGTACTGAGTGGCACAGGCAGAGCTGTGGTCAGAAATTCATATCTGTTGACCTGTGGGGCAGCGGTACCTCAGGGCATATAGCAGGTCATCTGCTAATCAGAAGGTTGGCAGTTTAAACCCTTAAATCCAGTTTCCATTCAGTCGAAATATCCCTGGGCAAACTACTCACCCCAAGTTGCTTTCCGATGGATCCATTGGAGTATACATGTTAGATAGAAAGCACTTACATAGAAAAAGCACAGAATTGTTTGTGAATAGGGGGATGAGGAAAGTTGTATATTGCACTTTGAGTGCACAGGCCGATTAAAAGAGTGTTACATAAAAACGAGTCTATTTAGAATTTGTCATGGTAATTTTAACAGTTTTTTTTTTCAGAGTACAGCCACATAACTACAGCAAACATCTTTAACAATGTTAATAAACAGGAATTAGAATTATTATTATGTAATTAAGAAATATTTTGGATTTTATTTAATCCACAAGGGTCAGAATTATACATATAGACTCAAAAATAGATATATACCCCTACTAAATTATTTATCCTTTCTGTCTCCCCTCACCCCGAAAAGGTCACAGCAGGTGGCTGCCCCTCCCAGAGTCTGGTTTTGCCTGAGGTTTTTGCCTGTTAAAGGGGAGTTTTTCCTTCCCACTGTCACCAAAGGACTTGTTCACAAGGGGTGATCTGAATGTTGGGAATTTCTTTTTTTTTCTGCCACTATTTAAATAACATTGAATTTAACTAAATTGGCTTAACTTTCTCTGGTTGCACTTCAACCAGATGTTTTTGCTTAATTCTGTCTGGATATTTGACCACTCCTCTTCACAGAATTAGTAAATAGCCTGCTAAATGGCCTGTATTTGTATAGCGCTTTACTTAGGTTACGTTCAGATTGCAGGTCTTAATACTCAATTCCGATTTTTTGATCAAATCAGATTTTTTTGTCCGCTTGTTCACACTACAAATAAAATGTGACTGTGTGAGTAAATGCGCTCTAGTGGGAACCCTCAAAGCGGCCCGCATGCGCAAAAGAAGACATCACACACAACGTCCTCTGTTTAGACCCAGACCAAACAGTATTGTTTGACTGATGGCCCTTAATATAAAGGCTTGTTTTGGACTTAACATTTCGCAATTTTGCTTTAAGTTATGAAGTTATTGTGTTATTTACATATGGCCTAATAATTATCCTTATTGCTGTTTTAGAGGAGCGGTGCTTCGAAGGATAGTTGCAGATTTCTGTCAGAATCTGCAGATTATACAGTACAAATAAAATGTTCACGTTTCTCCAACGTTGTGTTCCCAACAGTTTCACTAACATCTACACGGGATGGCCAGGAAGCGTTCACGATGTTTTCTTGGACGCTGATAATTGCCGTCTGTCTTGTGTCAGTGACATAAAAGATGGATTTAATGCGACATGACCATTCAAACAGCAGTTGCTTTCTATAACATCAGATATGTATTGGATTCAGTACCACATACGAAAGTGACCCAGATCGGATTTGAAAATATTGGATTTGTGCCATTCACACTGTCATACCATGATCGGATATGGGTCGCAAAAGTCGGATTTGATGCGCTTTCGCCTGCAGTGTGAACGTAGCCTTAGTCCCTAAGGACCCCAAAGCACTTCACATGACATTCAGTCATTCACCTATTCACACACTGGTGATGGCAAGCTACATTGTAGCCACAGCTGCCCTGGGGAACACTGATAGAGGCGAAGCTGCCAGACACTGGCGCCACCGGGCCCTCTGACCACCACCAGTAGGCAATGGGTGAAGTGTCTTGCCCAAGGACACAACAACTGAGACTGTACGAGCCGGGGCTTGAACCGGCAACCTTCCAACTACAAGCCGAACTGCCAACTCTTGAGCCACGATCACCACAAGTTAATTGTGGGTGAGTTAAGTTTAGTGCTCAATTTTTCAGTAGGGTTAGGGCATTAAGAAGGCCATTTCATAAGCTAAATGACTCATCATTCCAAATGGTCACTGAAAAATTTAAAACCTGTCTGATCACCATTTAAACAGCCCTCAAACGCTGGAACATTTCTCAGCTTTCATTATCGATAAATCTTAACATTAGTTAAAGATTTGGAAAGCTTCTCTGCATTTTTTGAGTTACTATTACTGCACTCTGTCTATTTACAGCACCTCAGTAAAATATCTTTTCTATGGATGCAAAGAGCCATATTGAGTGCAGGGTAAGATTTTTAATTTTGGGAATTTCTAAGGCTTTATTTGAAAGAGTGCTGTAATATAACCACAACGGACTCAGCAGAGTTTCCGAAGCTGGTCTGGAGGTCGATGTCATGGCAAGCGGTGGTGGCACAGCAGTCATGGTCGTGAACCGAGACTCAAAGGTGGCTGGGCAGGCGTCCAGCACAGCAGGCATGGTTGTGAGCCAGGGCTCAAGGCAGCTAGCGCGCAGGACCCCACCGCGTGCTGGCCTCTGGTGGAGATGGGGCAGCTCCCATCTCCCATCGCACGCTGGCCTCTGGCCTGGATACTGCTGGGCCAGCTGACACGGCGACCTCCTTTGCCCCAACCCCTGGCTCAGACTGAGTCCTCCCCGCACGCTGTCCACCAGCTCAGACTGAACAGGGTCCACTGGCGCGGCGACCCCATCTCTTCGCGCACCTGCCAGGCACTAGCCACTCCTACCCCAGGAGTGGGTAGAGCGGAGGCAGGCTGCATCCTGGCTGGCTTCACCCAGGGGGCTGGCACAGTCTGGACCTCCTCCACTCCAGTGCTCCTCCACTCCCACACAGTCGGGGGTGCCTCTGCAACCCCACTCGACCCAGTCCTGGGGTTCTTCCTGCTGGCAGCGCAATACAGATGCCTGTTCCCTCTGTGGGCCATCAGCATGGCCAGCATTTTTACTTTTTATTCCATTCTGCAGTATTATCTGTGTGGTTGGCTGGGTTATGTCGAAATACAAAAAACATTATTGCATCCTCAGCTATTTGTAAGATGTAGAAAATATGTTGAAACAGAAACAGATACATTAAGAAATTAATTAATTCAATAGGACAGCCATGGCTCATTTGTTTTTTTTTTTGTTTTTGTTTTTTCTATTTTACCAACACTATCCTGGGCTCAGACCCAATTGAGGCACCTTTTTTGTAGAGGAGAAATCAGTGAGAATTTAAGAAAACAATAGAATTTAATTGAACAATACAGTAAAAGAACATTTTTAACATGAAGCGATGATCACATACAGTGGGGCAAAAAAGTATTTAGTCAGCCACCGATTGTGCAAGTTCCCCAACTTAAAATGATGACAGAGGTCACATGGTAGGATTTGTAAAGAATTTATCCGTAAATCAGGGTGGCA
>CAKLIZ010000989.1:49438-62166 GCA_922035795.1 Oreochromis mossambicus | reverse complement strand
TGGACCATGATTGTTTTACTCTCGTCCTCAATTTCGGACCCGTAACATTTGGTGCATTGGCCGAGGGTTGAGGGGAGAGACAGTTGGAGATTGAGACCGAGAGGGTCCGAGGCGCTCGAACGGGCAGACACGACTCAGTGGTCGAAGTGAGTGGACATAAGCCGGTTTATTCAAAGGTAAGGCACTACCTGTTGAATTATTTCCAAAATGTGCCAGATTGGATATTCCAAATTAAAAGTTTACTCACTGAAATTACTGATAAAGGTCTGTTTTGATTTTGGTGAAAATCTCATGAGAATTGAAGTTGAAGTACTGATAATGAAACGTTGAAAATAAGTAAAGAGAATAAGAGAAAATAAGTAAAGAGTAAAGAGAATAAGTGTATTTAAAGCAGTTGGACTGTTAAGTGAATTTAGAAGAATAGGTAATTGGTTATTTTTAATTGGTGAGACGGTTGGACCGGCTTCGGTCATATACTTAATGTGAAGTTATGATGGTTGTTTTAAATTAAGGTAAATTTCTGTAGAACGGCAGTTGGACTGCTAAGAAGTGCTTTTCTCAGAGGTGACGCTCCAAATTTCCTGGCGACGGTCAGGATTTTCCTTGGGAAGGGATAGTCCGATTGGCAATCGTGGAGAACTTGGGAACCTCCAAAATAGCTACTGATTGGATCAGTTTACCGTTTAGAACGGTATTTGCACTTTTTTGGGTAGTAAAGCTTGGAGCTTGGGCGTTGGACGCTTTTAAATTGTGTTAGGGACCTTAGGGATTCGACCAGATACAGTTTAGAACTGATACTGTGTAATTGATAATAAAAAACTTGGAGTTTGTCCCTTGGAGGGTTAATTTAAATTTGTCAAAATTCTGTAGGTTGTGCAATCTCAGGCCTGATAATTGTTGTTATTGTAATTATAAAGACGTCTGTGTAAAATTGTGTGTGAGAGGAGTCTGTAAGTCAGGCTGGTATTATTTTTAGACTGTGTGTGTGTGTGTGAAAATGCAAATGAGGCAGCTGGAAGGTCCTTAGAGTTTTAGGAAGTTATAGAGACTGTTACACATTGCTGAACGCCTGTATTTAAGATGCTGGTTTTGTTTATTACAATACTGTAAGTAAAGTTTTATTTCTTGCCATGACTGTATGACTTTTTGCTGGGTTTTGAGATAGGATACATAAACTGTTGATACTTAGGACCGTTATTTGGGGTCTGAAAACTGAAATTGACTTTGAAACAATTTCATTAATAGAGATGTCTGTAAGTGATGTCTCTTTTGGTGTCTAGAAGTATGATGTTTTAGAATTTTTAGATGGGTTTTGTTTCAGTTTGAGATAATATATACAGTTACATTTGGTGTTTCTCAGGTATTGTGGTTGACTTTGAGTGATACATATAGGTGTAAGTCGTTTGATGTTTGTTGGGCTAAGGAGGACTTTAGAAGATTGTAAGTGGTTTTTTCTTTTAGTCCGATAGTATATAAGTAGTTAGATTTGAAAGACTTGTTTACATTTTGGCTTTATGTTAATATAGGTTGCAGCGGGCACAGAGGAAACACAGCACAACATCTTAAGGGTTTAAAATAATAATAAATAAATGAATGAAGTTTCTTATGGGTTCTTGTGTGTGTTTTTAGGGATAGTTTTTTGTGGGTTTTTAGGGGGAGTGTGTGTTTGTGGTGTTTGTGTGTGTCAAACGGAGATAACATGAAAACAGAGGAATTAGAGACTAGAATGTCCTAGAAGGCAATAAAATGCAAATTAAGAAGCTGTGAACTGGTTAAAGGAAAATCCTTGTGGATTAACCTCAGAAGGCATTTTCCTTTCACTACTGCCATACAACACCACACAATGTTTTACACATAACATTTAACTTCAAAAGAATAATGTTGAAGTTAAATGTCAGTGCATAATACTGAATGTAATATAAATACATCTATCAGTACTCAGAATTCTGCTCCCTGGACGGATTTAAATCAATTAAACAAATATGCAATTTATTTAAGAGGAAAATTATGTATGTTCTGCTAATATCTGTTACATTTAAAGGTAATTAAAGACTTAGAGACATATGTTTATGTGTCTTCTTTGGTTTGAAAAAACCGAAGACATATGCACATCCTATACTGAGGTATAATATAGACCAGCACAGTATGATTACTTACTTTGTATACTGATGAAATATATGTTACTGTGAGGAGACTGGTATTGTTCTCCTTTATGCTGTGACATGTAAAAACATGTGACTTCCACCTCAGCAGGTGAACTCTGCTGTGTCAAAGAGAGGAGCTCAGTTCCTCTTAATGTCTGCAGACAGGAGATGGGTGTAGAATTTCTTCTTCTCGTAAAGTACAAAAAACACTGAGTCACAGAAAAAGATGATGGAGCCTGACAGTTCAGTGCGACTGAGTCTGTTTCTGTGATCATCCGTGGATTCACTGTCAATTCAGGTCGAGGAGCTAAAAACAAACATTTGTTAAATTACAAATGCAAATGTTTCATTTATTTGAAAATAAAATCTAACAATAGAAATTTTTCTGAGGGTTGTTTTTTTTTTTTAATTATTATGTCTGTTGCACATGATAATTTTTTCTCACACACCCACAAGTTGAGAACACCTTTGTTATTTTGTACTGATATTGTAGTTTAACATTTGGATATTAATACATTACTGCTGTAATTACAGTATTTATGTGATGATTGATGTCATGTTACTCACTGGAAATTTGTTCCTAAATGCATTTAGACTTAAATCAATTCAACTAATTGACAGTTTATTTAAGAATGAATTTATACATCCCTCCTAAGATGAGTTATTTCTAAATTAAATAAAGCTTTATTAACATCAGATTTTAACTTCCTTAAAAAACACTTCAGATTTAAAAAACTGAAGAACTTATGTCCATCATATATCGAGGTATAATATAGACAGTTTAATCACTTACTTTGTATGTCAATTGAAGATATGTTGCTGTGAGGAGACTGGTATTGTCTTCCTTTACGCTCTGTCATGTAAAAACATGTGACTTCAACCTCACCAGACGAGCTCTGCTCTGCCATAGAGAGGAGCTCAGTTCCAGCAATTCTCTGCTGACAGGAGATGGACGTAGATTTGCTTCCTCTCACAAAGTACAAGAAACACTGAGTCACAGGAACAGATGATGGAGTCTGACAGTTCACTGTGACTGAGTCTGTTTCTATGATCTTCCGTGGATTCACTGTCAGTTCAGGCCGAGGAGCTAAAAACAATAAACATTTCTCAAGTAAAATAAACAAATCTTTAATTTACTTGACAATAAAATCTGATAATAGAAACTGCTCTGGGAGTTTTACTATTTTAAATAATCAAGTCTGATTCACATGAAGATTTTGCTCACACCTCACACAACCACCAAGTTGAGAGCAGATTTCTGTTTTTCTCTGTAGCCAAACATCCTCATATTAATGCACTACAGCAGTGTTTACTCACGTTGTATGGTGATTGCTGACATTAAACTCATTGGAGATTTATATGCTAAAAGGTAATAACAGGTCACTTCAATTGTAACAGGTGAACTTTCATGTGTCAATGACAGAAATTCAGATCCTGTCAGAGTCCACAGACAAGAAGCTGTTTTATCAGGTTTATGTCCTGATATGTGGAAATAGCACTCAGAGACAGGAAGAGGATTCACACAGTTCACTGTGACTGAGTCTGTCTCTGTGATCATCAGCGGGCTCACTGTCAGTTTAGGTGGACGAAGGTCTGAAAAATTAAAGTGTATGTTAGATTATTTGTGAAGGATCTCAGTCATCCAGGTCATCATAAACAGACTGATTCTTATATAGCTGCTCTCTACTCTCCTGGAGCACTCAAAGCGCTTTATACAACATGCCACATTCCCCCAAGCACTTTCTTCTATGCTTTTAAAGGCTTTCTAACTAAAATTTACAAACATTCATACTCCAATGGATGCATTGGAGAGAAACTTGGGTTTATTATCTTGCTAACGGATATGTGGCATGCAGACTCGGGGGGCCAGGGATCGAACCAACCTTCCAATCAGCAGATGACCTGCTCTACCTCCTGAGCTACAGCCACCCCATCGTAGTCTAAGGAAGGAAAGTGTCTGATCTTCTTTAAGTTTCTTTAAGTCTTTCGACTTCTTTGAGTTTCTTGAAAACTTTAAGATGAAGGACTTAATAGACTTAAAGAAATGTAAGAAGTCCAGACGCTTTCCTTCCAAGCTCCTTAGACTGTATGTTAGATTAATCAAATAGATTTAGACCCATATTGTATATGTATATGTAATGGTAGAGTAAGCACTGAGATATTTATCACCTCAATAAGTATTAAACATATTTGATTGAAACATATTGAAGCATAATATAAATGGTGCATGTTAGTTACACAAAAAGTATTCATGATGAGCAAAGCTGAGTAACTGTAGAGAAGCTCCAGAGACAAAAAAGAAAGTAAACATGAACCAGAGACTGACCTTGTGCTTTAATTGCATGAAAAGAATCTGAAGAAGGAAGGAAGAAAATAAAAATAGATTAAACAATAAAAAGATTAAAAATGTAAACTACTGTTAGAAATCTGACGCAAACAAGTGAAACATGCTAACAGCCATTATAAGTGAGCCCATGTTAAGGACTAGATGACGTGAACATCGAATGAACCTGATAAGAAGTTTAACTTACACATGAGAACGACTAGCAGCAGGAGATCAGCCATGATTAAAAGAACAATGTAAATGTGCAGAACAGACTACAACAGTCTGACTGACTGCTCTGACTCTCATCTGCATTAAATGTCATTAGGAGAAGTTGCTTTCAGGAAAACCACAGTTTTCACAGTGTCACACAAGCTGGCCACAGTAAGAAACATGTCACACAGACCTGCTATGATAAACTTTTCAAAACCTTCACTAATATGACTAGAATGTATGTAGCCAACCACAGTGTTAGTACAGAACAGTTAAAGTGTTTGTTGATCATTTGTGTTACTTTGCTGATTTGTTTCTTAGAGGTGTTTACTCATTAGAATGACAGGACAACTAAATAAATAAATGTTTTTAACTACTACAAAACTACTAATATTTCACAGGCTTGTTTTAAGTGTTTTAAAATATTATCATGCTATCATGTTGCTGTCATTATTAATGGACTGTTAAGATACTGGTACATAGTTATGAAGACGTTCCACCTGACTTATAAAGATCTCATTTTGTGCTGGCTGTAGCTTTATATTTACCATAGAAAGATGAGAGTAAACATGAGAGTAAAAGATTGTTAAAAAGGTGTTTTTACTCAACTAAGCGTGTTGTTCTTTTCAGTAGAGCTACAGCCACTGTAGCTGATTATCAGTGCACTTTTCAGCACTATAAGATCGTAATCATCTTAAGCACCATAAAGTTATGTGGAATGTAGTATGAATGTTCCCTTTTTTATAGGTTTTATATGATTCAGTTTTACAGTTGGTATGCTTAAATAAATAGCATAGCAAATGTGACTCTGAGGCCTGGTTATTAGTTGTTCCTGGAACTATGGTTCACGGTGCAGCAGCACCAACAGGTAACGTGACATGACACATTTTGCTGCATCTACTTTTAGTTTCTTTTCATTGTTTTCTTTAAGCTTTCCAACTCTGCATTTTCACCACTCCTTCCACACTAAACTTTTTCTACAAGGTGTGCAGCAAAGGTTGGGGAGGGGATGATCACATTCAGAGATTTCACTGGAGAATATAGTCTCAATAATGACAATGAACAAATTCCCAGTATGCCAGATTACCAGTCCAGCACTGGTCCTGGGCACCCCATCTGGGGCCTCCCTCCTTCTGCTGGGATGGGTGCGCAGATGTTGCCGAGATGTGAGGTCTTCAGTACCCTTCAGGGCTGTGGACGGCCCAGATCTCCTGGATCTATATCTGTCTTCCTTTGGCTCCAGGGGGGCATTATTGTAGCTTCCTGCCCTCACTTTTCAAGTACAATTGGTTAAAAAGACACATACATTGACACTCACTTTCTCTCTCACACACTCACACACACACACACACACACACACAAACACACATACACACCAACATCACAAGAGAATTTTTGACCTATGTACCTGTCCATTTTCAAATTTGGTGATGGAACACCTGGAGCACACACTTTATTATTATTGTTATTTTAAGTTTGCTGTTTGGTTAGGTTTATTCAAGAAAACTGCTGCTTGAGTTTAAGATTATTAATATATTAATGATAGTAATACTAATGAGACCCTCAAGGTCACCTTACATTAGTACAACAAAATAAAAACATAATGTAAATGAAAAATAAAAAACAAGTATTAATGTATAAAAGCTAAATAAGGTAAAAATAGACTATGATGGAATCATGATGAAGAGTATGCAATTTTGAATATTAGAAAAACATCATGGTATAATCAATTAACAATGTTAACTGTGTGTTAGAGGAGCTGGTTATTGCCCTCTCTTATTTATTAACTGTTTGTGCTCCACTCTCCATGTGCCAATTTATAAGGCAAGTTACTGTAATTTATCCTTTTACGTCCATGTTAAATGGTCCAGTTTTTGTATCTCTTCTCTGGAGAGCTTGTTTTTTACACAAGCCATGACAAACGAATCAGTGAGGTTAAAATGTTTCATATAAACTAACCAGCAGCAGCCATGTGAATGTTTCATCATAGCCACAACCTGAACACATAACACGACATGTCATGATCACATGACAGATTGAAAAGTCACACAGCGAGAAAGAGACCATATAAGGTCAGAGAGTTTGACTATGAGCACAGCAGCTCCTCCTAACTGCTGTTCAAACTATGTCATTGTGATGATCAACCAATCAGAAGAAAGTTTGTCTTCAAGGATGCTAAAACAGGCTGTGGCTGAACTGAGTGGTTTAAAGGCCCAGCATAAATAAAGTACAAGAATAAATAGACGTATATTAAAAGGAGCATAAAACGTCACATTCAAATAAAAAAAAATGGAGTCAAAGCAGTTTTCTGTGTGTTTATGTGCAAAGAGAGGAGGAAGAACCCAACTGTATAAATAACAGGGAAACAGAGTACAGATTGCAAGAGAAAGAAAACACTGAAACCAAAAAGTGGAAAAAGACGTCAGATTTACCGTAGATGGACACAGAGAGAGCACATACACAATCCAGCACCCAATAAAGCTACAGGCCACACTTTATACAAACAGAGTGAAAGCAAGTGAGAGCACTCAATCTGTGAAAGTAAATTTGACGTGGGCAGAGAAGATGATTGTGAAAGGGTAAACGGTACAAAAGCAGGAAGTAAAATCAAAGCAAGGAATATGAGAAACCTAGCTGTCAAAGCAAGGGCGTAGATTTGGTTTTGGCATTGGTGGGGACGGTTGATTCAACCACCGAACCCTGCGCTGTTTCTTTTTTTTTCCCTTTTTGTCTTTGCGTCTTGATAAAAAAAAAGGAGAAATATTCTTGCCTACATATGCTATTCTACATGCTTTTAAACCATTTAAAATTACAATTCATAGTTTTATATGTGAATTATATAATGTTAAATTACTATTAAACAAATGACTAAGTATTTTAGACTTTAGTTTACTTCAGCCATATTCCATATAAATCAGGTATCATACAAAAATAAAAAAAAGCTTCAAATACAGTCATGACAATAAAAGAATATGACTTTAAGGACTTTACAACATTACTTCAGTTATAGTACACCAACATGTCTTATACATTAGCACTAAGGGAACACTGAATGACCTGGTGGGTTTTGTCCATAAAACTACTCATCTAAGATTACCACAAAGTAAAAGATCTCTCAGCAAAATTATGCAACATTTTAGGCACTATTGCTCCTAACTCAGTGAGCTGGGACTTTTTATTCTAAACATGAACTACTGTTACAGCAACAGACATGGACTACTGGTGCCCCACACAACAACTCAATGTCCACTATGTGAAGGAGTATACTATACTGTCTATACTATGCTGTCCTGGTGGACATGGCAACACTTTTTTCATGGTTACATACAGTTTTAGACTGATGTGGGCCAAAGCCTAGCACATACTTGCCAACCTTGAGATCTCAGAATTAGGGAGACATTCAAAGGGGTTTTTACAGTGTTTACTTATCGGAAAAAAATAAGTTAAATGTCACCGGCCTGTTCCGGGGGTGTCCAAATTCAGAGGCTGCGTCCACCTGAGGACCCGGCCTTCGTGGTCTAAGTGGGCCGGGTCCTCCGGAAGCCGGGTAGACCAGAAATAAGCGACTGTGAAATTGGGGGGTCTAGCCTTCATAATTACGTCACCTCTGCCGTCTGCTCCTTGCTGTCTAAATAAAATAAAATATAACCGGACGCTTGCGTAGATTCTCGACCATCTCACGCTTCTGTTTAATCAGTTTTCTGTTTGACATTTATTCAGCTGTGTGAAAACCCCGGAGGAACCCTCCCGAGGGATTAATAAAGTTTTATTTAATCTAATCTAATCTAATAACTTTAATCTCAGCCAAACCGATTTACTCACGAACAAATAAAACACTGAAAAAGGCCAAACAATAACATGTTTAAGTTATTTGAAGTTTACACAGCTACATTCTCGCCTGAAAATATGTTAAAAGTTTATTTCGCGACCCAGAAAGAGTAATAAGAGTAATATTAATACTAAGTAGCTGCAGTAGTAGCAGCTATTGTTGGAAACTGGAATTGGCTGGGCCAATCTAGGATACGGGAGAAATTGGGGAGAATGGTGGCTCCGGGAGATTTTCGGGAGGGGCACTGAAATTCGGGATTCTCCCGGAAAAATAGGGAGGGTTGGCATGTATGGCCTGGTATTGCCTGTAACGTTATTATGACGGACACATTTTATGAGTGAACTTGACTTTAAGTGACTTACAGGTTTCTTTGAAAAATACTTTCTTATATCCAGGTTGTTCCTTTTTGCTGCCGTCCTCCTCTCCTTGCAGGTCCTTGCAGCGCAGGCTTGCCGCTGCTAAAACTAAACAGAGCTCGCTGAAAGGCACAGCCAATCACATTGGCCATATTTGTCACATGAGGTAGGACTCCAGTAGAGAACGTAATTTAACTCTTTCTGCACCGCTGGGTGAATGAGACGTTGACAGATCTTTTTTTTTCTTTCTATCGGGTTTGTTTTTCTTTACTCAAAGAGATCAAATTATTGGTGGGGACAATTCAATAATCGCTGGATATTGGTGGGGACATGTCCCTTCCGTCCATGCCAAATCGACGCCCTTGTGTCAAAGTAAAAGGGGAAATAACCTTAAGATAAATAAACTAAACACTGAACCTGATGAAAAGGAGACATACAGGAAGCAGGGGAAAAGAAGCTGTAGACTTAAGGACATTAACAAAACCAACAGACAAAAAGGATCATGACAACATGTTTCTTTTTTGTTCTGTTTATTTATTTATTATTACTACTTTTAAAAGGTTGTTTTTAAATTCACAGAGAGAGATCTAGCTCTGTTAAATACTTTCCTTTAAAAAATATAATAAAATATCTTCAGTGCCACTATCCCAAATATTTTTTGCATTTAAGCAGTAAAATGTAAATCCCACTGTTAATAATGTAATAATAATGTAATTCTGCAGAGAAACAGTATTTTTACTTATGCAGTAAATTAGTTATTCTATCATTTTTGTACCAGCCTCAACAGATTCTGTACAGAAATACAGCTTTTTGCAATCAAAGAAACCATTACTGTATGAACACGAAACCAAACACAAAGCAAAGATGAAAACCAGCCTAAAAGGAGGTGTTACGGCCGCTGACCTCTTGTCTTCCCCATGACAAGAAAGATGACTTGAAAAACCTGATCCACGTGCACCGTAGTCTGTTTGGGGATGTACCATCTAGAACCCCAGTGTTAAAGCACGACATTGACGTGGGTGATGCGTGCCCTATTAAGCAACACGCATACCGGTGCCCCCCACTCAAGAGGGAGTTAATGAAAAAAGAGGTACAGTACCTGCTTGAAAATGGTTTGGTGATACCTAGCCATAGCTCTTGGAGCTCTCCATGTCTGCTGACACCAAAGTCAGATGGTTCTGCTCGTTTTTGTACTGATTTTAGGAGGGTAAATGCAGTCACAGTCCCTGACTCATACCTGTTGCCTCGCATGGAAGACTGCATAGACAGCATTGGAGTGGCCACCTACATAACAAAGCTAGATCTGTTAAAAGGATACCGGCAGGTTCCTCTAACTAGCAGAGCCTCTGCTATTTCAGCATTTGTTACTCCAGACCATTTCTTGCAGTACACAGTGATGGCGTTTGGCATGCAAAATGCACCAGCCACTTTCCAACGACTTATGAACTCTGTGTTAACAGACATTAACAATTGTAATGTGTATTTGGATCACATTGTGGTATATTCTTCTTGCTGGACTGATCATGTGAGTACTCTGAGGGATGTTTTTGCTCGTTTAACCCAGGCTTCCCTAACGCTGAACCTGACAAAGTGTGAATTTGCCAAGGCGGTAGTGACATACCTCGGAAAACAAGTAGGACACGGCCAGGTGCGCCCCGTGAATGCAAAGGTGGAGGCCGTACTGAGCTACCCGGTGCCCACCACAAGATGGGAGCTCAGGCGCTTCTTGGGTCTAGTGGGCTACTACAGATGTTTCTGCAGGAATTTTTCAACAGTAGTGCCTCCTCTGACTCATCTGTGCAGTCCAAAGGAACCCTTCGTATGGACTGCTGAGTGCCAACATGCATTTGACTGTGCCAAGTCTCTCCTTTGCAGTGCCCCTGTACTGGCTGCTCCGGACTTCAGCAAGGCCTTCAAGCTAGAAGTGGACGCAAGCACTACTGGCACTGGGACAGTACTGCTACAGGATGGAGTTGATGGCATCAGTCACTCGGTTTCCTACTTCTCAGCTAAGTTCAAGCCTCATCAACTCAACTACTCCACCATTGAGAAGGAAACCCTGGCCATGTTGCTTGCTTTGCAGCATTTCGACGTGTACGTGGGGGCAACCACCACTCCTGTTATGGTTTATACTGACCATAACCCTCTGGTATTCCTAAAACACATGTACAATCACAACCAAAGATTGATGAGATGGGCGTTGCTTGCTCAGGAGTACAACATAGACATCAGACATCAGAGAGGTATGGACAACGTGGTAGCTGATGCACTGTCCAGGACCCAGTGTTAACCTCAATAACGAACTTGGTGACATGTGTTATGGCCCGTCTAGGCACGGCCAGACCACAACATAAAGGGTGATCCATCCCCGTCCAACCCCAAGCAGCGCAACACACAATTAATACTTGGTGACAGTGATTTATTTACAATGAGTGAATTTAAAAATCAAAGGAAGGGAGCGAATTATAACTTCGGGGTGAACCCAAGGCCAAAACAACAAACAAAAGGTAGCCTATCTCAGGAGTACATAACTTACCTAGTCAAAAGAACCAAACCAAACGACAATTACTTTCCTCCCTACCTAACAAAAACAGGAGAAAACTAATTAAACAAAAAAGGCAGTCCACCCCTACATGCTCCTACATTAAATCAACATAGTTTAAACAGTGAACACACGGTCTGCCGGTTGGGTTGGGCCGAGGATGAATCACCTGGCAGTCCCTGGCGGTGTCTTCTTATGCGCTGCCTCCCTGTCGTTAGCCAATCGGTATGATCCATCCACCCTGGATGCACCAATCATGGAGGAGCACCTGCACACTCACATTTACATATTATAATTACGACAACAGTCGTAACACATGTGTTAAAAGTGTGTCTGTTTTACTTTATGTGATATTTTATGTGAGGGGGTTTTACAGTGGCTGACCTCTAGTGGCTCTCCCTCTGTGAGAGTTTTTTTTCCTCCTTTTCCTGTGTTACAGGTCTGCCTCATGAGCCACAGCTGAGCTGTGTTGCAGCTCGTCAGCCACGGCATATAGTCTGCCATCCCAAACTGCCATGCCCCTACCACTTCCCCCATTTTGCCAGAGCTGTGAGCTACAGTGGTTTGGGCAGCAGGCTTTAGTGTGTGTGGGTGTATTTAAACTCTGTGTAACTTTGATTTTCTTTCTTTTATTGTGAGCAAAGGTGTGCCTTTATCGTGTTTATTGGTTCATCACAGTGGAAGCAGGTAGGGGTTCTCTGCCATTTTTGTTTTAATCTTTTTCTCGTGTTTTGGCTAGACAGGGAGCTCAGCCATTATATTTCGTTTTTGGCTAGAGAGTTCTTGGTTTGATTTTTAGTTAAAGGGGGTGTTTTGTTTGTTGTTTTGGCTTTGGAGACCCTGAAGATAAGAGCTTCCCTGTGTTCATTTTTACTTCAGTAGTTTTCTGCAATAAATCATGTTTAATGACATCTATTTTCCAGTAGTTTATGTTTTTTTTTTTTCACTTTGTGTTACCCCCCACCCCAGTCAACACTTCGTTTTTAAGTGGGACGTAACAGGAGGTTAAAATGTTCACCACAGTGATGCTAGTGACTGCTCATCAGTTTACCTGTTGAAGTTCAGGGTCTGGCTTATTCTCAGCTTCATCATTACTCTGAGTTCTTGGCTAGCTTTGTGTTAGCATGCTGTCCGTCCAGATGGTTGCAACGAGCCAAAGTTGTGTTAGCAGCATAAACAGGTTGTTTCTGATCTGTGTGCAATTTCTACTTTACCATTGCTCTCTTTGTCCTTTTGTACAATATTTTTGTTTGTTTGTTTGTTTTTAAATGTCCATATCACCACTGTAGTCCCTTCACCGTCTGTTTGCTTTTTTTTTTTT
>CAKLIZ010000989.1:9271-47711 GCA_922035795.1 Oreochromis mossambicus | reverse complement strand
TTCAAAAACCTTTTTCGAATTGCACTTTAATAAACTGCATTTCAAAATCCATTTCCCTTTCCTGTTCGCGCAGGGATTAACATATGGATTAGCAGTTGGATTAGCAGTTGGATTAACAACTTCATTTTAAAAATCCTGCTGCTATTCAAATTAGCCACACCGTGGGATGTAAGGAGCTCTCTGATTGGTTGGACAGACACAGGCTGTCTGCCAGCCTGGATTTTTCTAGCTCATAGCTTCGCCCTGCTAAGAAGCGTGTGTGCTTGTACAAAGGCCGTTCAGCCTCGGGATTTACACTCGGCTCGACACGGATATGTGAAGAATGAAGGGACCCTGCAGCGAAACGGAGAGCCCACCCTCTGAGTGCCTGTTTACGCAGTCTGACCACCTGTTGAAGGTAACGTGCTAACGTGGCTAACGCTAGCATCACGTAGCCCCTCATCTTAGCTTATGAAAATTTTACGTTGCAGCTGTACGAGCTAGCTACGTGTTTTGTAAGCTGCTGTGCTCTTCACAAATAAAGCTGGAAGCAGCTCAGCCTATTAGAACCAGCACTGAGGCCTGTAATATTTATACAGTGTTAGAGCAATGGCTGCAACCTACAGCCTTTAAACTAGCGATTACAATGCTGACAGTAAACTCGTCAGTCCAGATGTTACCACATTACTTTGTGATACTTAAGATTTAAAACAATTGAGACAGGCTGATTAAAATAACAGCTGTCAGTTCTCTCATTCCTTATATCAAGACTGGAGATCACACTACGGATTTCAGTTCATTTAATATGTGAGGGCACAGATTCATTCTCAACTGGACATAAATGATGATCAAAGGTTGTATATATGATGAATTCATCAAATCCCAGCCTCTAACACAGTGCGCTGAATCTTAGCTTTGAATGTCCAGTATATTCTAATCAGTGCAATGTAAGCATTCACTGAAACTACAGTATCTACACCTGTGTGGCACATGTGTGGTAAAGGTACAGATAATGAAATTTAATTATTAATACAATATACATCATGAGAAACAAAAGCTGAAATTGATTCAGTTTAGTACTTTTCTCTGTATGCTCTGTGATTATAAAGGCCTTAAATTCTGTGATATATACTGTAAATGATTTTCACAGAAGTCTTAAAGTACTTAAATCACTGCTGATAGTCTGGTTGTTTATATTTTCACGTTTCTGTGTCTGTAAGGCTGTTTGATGACGATTTGGACTCCTCTGGGAGATGAGGACACACCCACATCTGTTCCATACTGCAGCCATTGATGGTGTTACGGCTCTGAGTCAGCTTTGGGCCATCAGATGCACACACTGGAAAACCAGCACCTGGACTTCATGCAGGAAAGACGGCCTCGGTGATGTAGGTTCATAAGCTAGTCAAACATTTCTGGCCTCTTATCACTTAGATTCCTTAATCTTAAAAGTGAATGCATTTAAAGCAGGAACTGCACACCTAGCCATCAGAAGTTTGGCAGCATAAGTACTGTAAAGTTTTGTAGGGTCCTTGTTAAAAATTCCACAAGCACCACACCACATTTGTCATATATAGTTCCATTTTGTACAGTACATTGTTGAAATTATAAACTATATATTCTAGTTGTCCACTTGTCAGTAATTTTTGAGTAAATGGATGTCACTGATAAATCAGTGGATTCACCTGCAAATGTTTTTAACAAACTTTGTTTTTTGTAGAATTCATCAGCAGCTGTGAGGAGATGCATTTGAATATCTTCTGGTTCCACTTTTCCTTACCTGAAAGCTGAGGATGGCTGATTTCTGACAAGGACACACACCTCAGCGCTTATCATGGGTGTTACATCCTACGTGCAGCAATTCCAGAGAAAACGAGAGAGCAACGACCACTCATTGACTGTTTTATATTATATCTAATATATGTTATGTAATTATCCTTATAATTACAAAATGTTTTATGTAAGATTTATGTTTTGTAATTTAAATCTGACATCACAAAAGTATTTTGGAATTTGAATAATGTATTTTGTAACTGCAGTACACATAATACTAATTTTGAACAATTTTGTCCAGGTCCCTTGCCACCGGGGACTCCTTCAGGACCATCGCGTTCAGTTTCAGAGTCGGTGTGTCCACAGTGTGCCAGATCACCCCCCAGGTAGCGACGGCCATCTGGGACTGTCTAGTGGACGACTTCATGGCTGTGCCTTCACCTGGAGACTGGCGGTCCATCACAGAGGGATTCCAGGAGTGCTGGAACTTCCCTCTCTGCTGTGGAGCTCTGGATGGGAAGCCTATCCAGACAAAGGCACCCCATATATCATATAGGAGACACACACATTGATATACACGAAATATTTATTCCATTTCTTTTTTTGTGGTGCCCAAATTTATGCACTTGCTTGATTTTGTTTAAACAATTATTGCACAGTTTTTGTAAATCCAGTAAACTTCTTTTCACTTCCCAAATATCACTGTGTGTGTCTCCTGTATGATATATTTAACTGACATTTTTTATTGTAACAACCAACAATTTATACAGGAAAATAATGGCTATTATCAAGGTTGCCCAAATTTTTGCATCCCACTGTATTAGTATATTTTGTCATTAGTATAATATGAAATAAATTCTACATGTGTCAAGTTGTGTGGCAACATTTGCTGTGTAGTAGAACTGAGACATTAGTCATTATAAAAATTTATCCATCCATCCATTCACTTCCGCTTATCCTTTTCAGGGTCGCGGGGGGGCGCTGGAGCCTATCCCAGCTGTCATAGGGCGAGAGGCGGGGTACACCCTGGACAGGTCGCCAGTCTGTCGCATGGCTAAAAAATAAAATTTAAAAATTTATTTGAAATAGTATTAAAATTCTCAAACAGAAAAACATTAAACATAAATATATAAAATATAAGTATTTACAGAGAAACAGGAATAAAAAGGACCCAGCTGCTCTCCAGAGCAGGAACAAGGCTGAGGAGGAAATGCTCCATTGGAGACTGGCGTGGCCTCTTCAGGGACACCAGGATGGCCAGCTCCACCATCGATGGACCGTCCTGGGACCCATCCCTCATCTGCCTCAGAGCTGTCCTCATCTCTGGGCCTGTAAAACAGCACAAAACACAAAGAAATGAGAAGGCTGCTACTAGATTTTAATTTCAACATTGACAAAAAACAAACAAAAAAAAACACAGGATATAATCAGATTAGTTGTAGATATTTAGTAAAGGTGATCACAAGGGAATCCCACCGAGTAAAAAGCTATCAGTGCTGCTGTACATCTGATGCTACAATTGCATACCTGTGGGTGCAGCAGCAGGAGCTGAGGGACTGGGGAGCAAGGAGAAGCAACAGGGGATGCTCTGCTGCAGAATCAGTTGGTTCTGTCAAGACAATATTAAATGTTAACAGGTTGAATACAATAATCATAGAGAAAGTATATACAGTGGTCCCTCATTTATTGCAGCAGGGGTTGTCAGAATAACTAGCCCCTCGCCACACACTTTATATACTTTTTTCCCCACACACATGAACATTAGTCACAGTTCTCACAAGTTGATTCTCAAAGTGCAAACCTTTGTAGATTGCAAAATGTTAAAGTATTATGCCGTGTTTTGTCTTCATCTGCCTGCCACTTTCGTGCGCCTTTTTCCCTCACGGTGCAGGTGTCTATTTCCGAATGAGGGTCATAGTTATGGGTGTTTTTGTGCTGTTTTATCTATTGGACGTGATGGTTATAAAAACAAAACATGATAAATTTGACAAGCGCAGGAGACACAGCACGGAGGAGATTTGTCAATCAGGCTGCAGAATGCAATGCTGTACTGTGCAAAAAAACAAAAAAAAAATCAGCGAAAAAGCGAGGCAGTGACGGATGAGCGGGACCACTGTGTGCCGTTTATTAATAAACAAAATATATTCCTATATGACAACATGCATAAAAGCAGAATGGTATTTGTACATCAGTGGGAAAATAGCGGTGGCTTGCTAGCTTTTGTGTGGCTTCCTCGGGTCAGTGAAAAATGTAAAAAGAGAAATGAATGAACTTACCAGGTTGCCCGATCTCTTCACATTTCTTCCTCCAAGCTCGGTCCTTTATATTCCTGTCTCGGTACACAAAGCAGCTGGTGTCGTACAGCTCCGGGTTGTTTGCTACGGCGTTGATTAGCCTTCCCTCCATTGAAGAATGAAGGGCTTTGGTTGGATCTGCCCCTTTGACCTGGTTACAGCCACGTCACCAGGCTCCTGATTGGTTGACGCGGCGCGATTTGACGCTGGAGTTCAAATTTTTCCAACTCGAGCGGTAGAGGCGAAACACGCGTATGCACAAAATGCAACACAAAAACTCACGCGCGTGGTTTTTTCCGTGAGTCAAACGCGCCAGACGCGGTACACTGACGCGCGTTTTGGCGACGCAAAATTGCTTCCGAATTTTCGCCAGACACACAATCGCGTGTCATCGCGCTTTTCCATTGACTTTACATGTAAACCTGACGCTCTGGCCGCCTCTATCGCGTTCGGTGTGAACACACCGTAACAGTCTGAGCTGCTTCCAGCTTTATTTGTGAAGAGCACAGCAGCTTACAAAACACGTAGCTAGCTCGTACAGCTGCGACGTAAAATTTTCATAAGCTAAGATGACCTTAAAATAACGGGGCTATGTGATGCTAGCGTTAGCCACGTTAGCACGTTACCTTCAACAGGTGGTCAGACTGCGTAAACAGGCACTCAGTCAGAGGGTGGGCTCTCCGTTTCGCTGCAGGGTCCCTTCATTCTTCACATATCCGTGTCGAGCCGAGTGTAAATCCCGAGGCTGAACGGCCTTTGTACAAGCACACACGCTTCTTAGCAGGGCGAAGCTATGAGCTAGAAAAATCCAGGCTGGCAGACAGCCTGTGTCTGTCCAACCAATCAGAGAGCTCCTTACATCCCACGGTGTGGCTAATTTGAATAGCAGCAGGATTTTTAAAATGAAGTTGTTAATCCAACTGCTAATCCAACTGCTAATCCACATGTTAATCCCTGAGCGAACAGGAAAGGGAAAAGGTTTTTGAAATGCAGTTTATTAAAGTGCAATTTGAAAAAGGTTTTTGAAATGCAGTTTATTAAAATGCAATTTGAAAAAGGTTTTTGAAATGCAGTTTATTAAAGTGCAATTGAAAAAAGGTTTTTGAAATGCAGTTTATTAAAGTGCAATTCGAAAAAGGTTTTTGAAATGCAGTTTATTAAAGTGCAATTCGAAAAAGGTTTTTGAAATGCAGTTTATTAAAGTGGAATTCGAAAATGTTTTTTGAAATGAAGACTTAAAAAGCATTTTAAAAATCAGTTTATTAAATTGGAATTCAAAAATGAATTTACAAATGCAGATTTTATTCTACAATTCATTAATTAAGCACAGAATTTTTTATTTCAATGCGCGTGGCTCTTGTGGTCCTCCATACCATATATCGGTTGTTAAGCTTAACGCGGGAATGCTTTACAAACATTCAGAGATGAACTTACACACTTGCTTTACTTCTCTCTGGGATAACGTCCTCGGAGATGAAATGCCGGATTGCTAGCAAGGCTACAAATACACACAGCCGCTCAATCATGTGACGCATACTGCTCCGAAGTGCTAAGGTTATGAGCCGAGTTACGCCATGTCGCAAGTTTTTTTAGGTGCTTTTTTGATATTTAATGGATCGGATTACATTTTTTATTTCCCTCCGATATCCGATCCAGTAATTTACGTCAGTATCGGACCGATACCGATACGTCCATCTCTAATATAAACTAGCAACAAGTAACTCAGATATTAGCTCAATAGCTGACATCAAGTTATAGCCAACATGAACAATGAAAAAGGCTAATAATAAACGTACTTACACACAAGCAAGACTAGCATCAGAAGTTCAGCCATGATAAAATGTGAATGTACAGATCAGACTACAGCAGTCTGTCCAATGACTTTTTTCAGACTCATTGTCAGAACTACCTTCCAGGAAAACCACAGGATCAGAAGTTTATCATATAAATGGGTCACAGTAAGACACACTTCAAATAGACCTGCATTGGCACACTTTTTTGAAAGCCTCAACCCATTTAACTATGATATGTTTAGATAAACTCTGCCCCCGTGTTGGCTAATAGGTACACCGTGGTTTAGATGTTTATTCATTTCTGTTGGGTAACACTTAATAATAAAAACACAATACTGAGCATTGGTTTATTATTGATTAACAAGCTCATATGTAACTAATAAATGACAACATATTTATAAATGATTGATTAACTATTTCAAAATAAAGTATTACATTAAGTATTAATAAGTTGTTTAGGAACTGTTAATGGTTTGTGCTGTAATTTAGAGTCTATGAAAATGATTAAATTCAAATGCACATTTACACATATAATGTTACACATATAACAATCTTTCGAGTGTGTTAATAGAGGTTTTATTAAAAAAAATAATGTGATTTATGGTTAATTTAAGCAGTGACTTGCTGTTAGTTTAGTATTTTGTGTGACCTAATCTAAAGTTAGGACCACCTGTGCCTTACAAAGCATCTATAAGTAAAACTGGAAGATTAGCAAGACCTCAAGAGTTAAACAACTCTAATCTGTCTTCACAACAGAAAAAGCACAAAGCGATGTTGAATATTTACTGCAACATGCAAACATTACCGACCTGAGAACACTGAAAAGTACATTGGGTAAAAACATGTGTGATGGGAGAAAACTTCAATAACTTGCTTAGCACATTACTGTAGTACTGAAAAAGCTTTAATTTTATCCAATTTAATAAAACAGGCACTTGAAAGTATTGTGCAGGCCTCACAATGCTTTCAGATTAACATCTGGGAAATCACTTGGTTGACTAAATATACAAACTTTAACCAGCTGTTTTGCTAATACACGACCTTCATTTCTCATCTCGTTGCACATTTTAGCAGTTAACCATATCCCACAGTCCTTCAAGTCTTTTAAGTTAGCTCAGATTTTTGTTTTGTTTTATAAATGCATTACTATATCTTCTTTTTGTTGTTTTTGTTTTAGCTTTTGTTGTTTTTAAATCACGATGTAGGCCTGTGCTTCTGAGCTGAAGGTCCACTATGGTTCTCACTGGATAAACACTACAAATATGATGCATTACTTCAGATTAAACCATTTATAAAGTGTTTAAAACTAGTTAAACCTTAAATATCTGCAACATTAACACTGAACCACATAACACTGACAGGTAACATTTTTCTAAAAAAAATCTGACTTTTGATACTTTTCTTTAATTTGCCAGTAATGTGGTTTGTGTGCAGTGAGGTGTTTCTATAGTATTTTATTGAAGTTTTGGTAGCACTTTCTATTACAGCTAGGTAATAAAAGGGTAATAGTAGGGTAACAAGAGGAAACGAGCATAATAATGAGGTAATTTCTAAGTTATTATTATGCAATTACCAAAGTAATAACCATGTAATGTGCAAGTAATATCATGGTAGTAACAGTGTTTACAGTTAAGTAATATTACACTGAAATGTGTACTTTAAACAGTAATTACCTGTGGTAGGGTTCTGTGTAATAACCATGACTAGAAACAGCCTGCAAAGAGCTGGCTGCCAGTAGGGTGGCAGACTGCTGCCTACCGGGAGTCTGCACTTTCTGTTTTATACCTGGATAAAGACAAAGAAGAAGTGGGATGCCAGCTGCTTACTGTAGTCACCATTTGCCTCCTTTTGGGCCTTTCTTGTATATCTACATAGCTTGCATAAACCAGTGTATTATAACAATACTTTTGGAATCAAACCCATATTATAGTTTCTGCTGTAGGACTGCAACATATGTAAAACACATTTTTTATTCATTTAGTTATATTTAGGACCACGTCTCTTGTAGTTATGAACTTATGTCATATACGGTCAACTTACACCACTAACAGATTAGCTAACAGTGGCTAGTAGCTAACGTTAGCATAGATAATAATACTTAAAGCAGTTCTAAAAACTAAGATTGCATAAAAGTAGGGTTGTCCCAAAATAAGCTGACCACTATTATTGTAAATAATAAAGGTAAGCTAGAACTAGAGAACTAGAAGTGGTTACTTATACTTATAAGACATATTCGCCTGAAAATTGATCACTCCTGTTTTCAACAGTTTAGGTGAGAGGGTTCGAGGTTTGGTATACTCAGAATATAGCTATCTACCCCCAGTAAATTTTGTAGTGGTTTATTTATAATGATAGACATTAAATATTCCAATATGTTGTTTTGGGCAGAACTGGAAAAAGATAAATTAATTATTTTACTTTATACATAAATTATAATGCTGCACTTTTTCAATAGGACAGCCTGTATCTATTAAATTTTTGCTCAAAGAAGAATACATCACACTTGCTTTAACATTGTTTTTCTTTCAAAACTTTTTTCACGAATTTTTCAGTATGCAAGTGGGCGGCTTGGTGCTACTTGCTGCAGGAGAGACTGGATCTTTGGATGGTTACGGGTCAATCAATGATGAAAGTGGTGCAGGACAATGATGTTGTCGTCCCCCCCTCCACAATCCTGAATTGGATAAGCCAGGTGAGCATGGATAGCATCTTATTTTTGTGTACTGGACATTTTTAAAATCTTTTTCCCTGAACCATCCTAATGTTTCCATTTGACCTCCTCTTCGCTCACCCGCTCACTCCCTACCCTCTTTATCTGCTCCTTTTTCCTGGAATGATGAAGACAGAAAAGAAAAACACCTCCCTGCCTAGCCTTGATCATTTTAATATTATTGTACTACTGATTCTATTTATCTAGTTCGGGACATTCTATTCAGACTCCTTTTGGCCCAGAAAATATCCTTCTAACCATTATATCTAGTGTGATGTGCAAGCATGAAGCAAAACCCTCTGCTTCCCCATCAATTCTCAAAATTTCAGTCCAGTCATACCGCTGAATGACGTTTTAGACCCTCAAAATACAGAGCGCCAACTTGTTTATGAGCACATTGCATTGTGTACATAAAATAATAAAAAACTGCTTTATTTAATCATTTTAAACCCTAACACGGTAACTGACCAAAGGAGGCCGACATCTGATTTAGCACTGTTTTGAGCACAGGACTCCGCTCCAGTTAAGAGGGAAAGGCTGAGTATCACACTGGAGGGGAAGCTTTGGGATAGCAGGCTGAATGAAACACATTCTTTTGATTCACACGTAAAAAATTTGTTACTATTTAAAATGATTTAATAAAGTTGTTTTTTTAAAATTATTTTTATATACACATCACATGTGCTCATTTACGTGTTGGAGCTCCGTGTTTTTTAGGGTTGGATGACTGGACTGAAATATTGAGAATTGGCATAGAGCAGAGAGTGTCTCTTTTTTGCTACATGCTTACACATCACACCAGATAACTGTCAGGAGGATATTATATTTTCTGGGTCAAGGGAGTCCAAATAGAATGTCCCAAACTTAGATAATAAATAAGAATCAGTATCAGGATAATATTAAATAATCAAGGCTGGGCAGGGAGGTGTTCAAAGGGAGACTGCAACGTTGGTTCCGGAAGAAGATAGTCATAAGATTGTCATCGCGACAAGGAACATGAGGAAATGCAGAACACAGGGAATCAGAGCTAAGAGGAAATACCTGTGAAACACGGCTAAACAACAGTCTAACTGACGAGACCTGGACGTGAAATGGAATAAGATGCACACCAGACAAGAGACTGCCAAAATGAAACAGAAAACATGAAAAACATGCAATGGGATGCAGACTGACTAAATACAGAGAACAAAGTAAGCAAGAAAATGAAAAAAAAAAACCCAAAAAACCCAAACATCTGGCCAAATTTATTAAACCCCCCAAAACATGACTATACAGAGTTGGGAACAGGAAGCAGAGCTGCAGTCTTTCACGACTCTCTGCAGCTTCTCTCCTCCCATTTACCCTGCTCCCAAAACCCCATCACCTTACAGCAGGTGTGTCAAACTCATTTTGGTTCAGGGGCCACATACAGCCTAATTAGATGTCAAGTGGGGCGGAGCAGTACAATCATAACCTAATTACCTACTAATAATAATAATAATAAGTCCATGTTTTTTTCGTTTTCATCCAAAGAAGTATAAGTGCATTAGAAAATCGTCATATTTATCAAATATCCTTTTACTAAACATATCAAAACATATAACAACCTTAGCTTTCTTAAGCCAAGTGTTTGCACAAATGCAACTAAGTTTAAGTCAAAGACATTTGGAACTGAAAAACATAGTATCATAGCAAATCAATTTTCTCTAGTTGGATGTCGACAGGCACATCAGAGGCTTTGAGTGTGAAGGGTGAGAAAAAAACAAATTCTGTCTGGAGTTCATCAAAGATCTGAAACCGTTTCTCAAACTCAAAGCAATCCTGCAATCTTGTCTTATACTGTTTCATGTTAGCATTAAAGCCTGTTGCACATACCTCTCCTAGGCAAGGGAAATGTACAGGGTCACCACTTGACAGCTGTGTCTCCCACAAAGTCAGCTTCGGCCTTGAAACATTTTGTTCAGAATATTCAATTTCTCTATAACAGGAACAAAGGCAGGACCAGCAGGTGCGGAGACCTCTTGCAGAGGTGGAGCTAACTGTAGCTGCACAGGGCACACAGCTAGTTCAGGATGCAGTGGCTGGGGCTGTGCAGTGCAAGCAGTCAGTCCGGGATTTATTACCGAGATGTAGTCCCCTGCTGGCTTAATGAGCTCAGAGCTGAACAGGTGGCTGAGCTACTGACTGAGCTGGTGACAGAGCTAATAAGTGAACTGGAAACAGAGCTGATGCCTGAGCTGAAGACTGAGAATAAACTGAGCTGGTAACAGAGCTGACAACAGAGCTAGAGATTGGAGCAGAGGTTGTAGTGGTGGTTGATAAACATTAAGCTGATCTAGTTCTCCTGAGCCTCCAGAACACGAGGAAAACTGGTGGACGGGCTCACCTGAGCCTCCAGCGGAAACAGGAATGGGAGCAGGCACCTGCTGGACACTAGTTGCTCCCACCCGGGGAGTAGTTACGGGTGTGGAGACGGGCTGTATCCTGGCTGACCTCACCCTGGGGACTGGCATGGGTGCAGGGGTGGACTGGACACCAGTCACTCCCACCCGAGGAGTAGGTACGGGTGCAGACACTGACAGAGCCTCAGGTGGCCTGGAAACCAGAGCAAGGACCAATCGGGCTCTAGCCCCCTTCACCCGGGAAACTGATATGGGTGTAGTGGAAGGCTGGACCACAGCCGCCCTGGGAGCAGGAGCACAGAAAGGCAGAGGAGCAGGCTCAGAAAAAACTGACTTGTCAAAACTAGATTTTGCGCTTTTACCACCATGTTTAACAGTTTGTGAAAGAACAGTCTTAGCAGTCTCTGACTTTATAGGACAAGGCTTAGAAAACTCAGACTTTTCCCTACACGACAAGCAGTCTTAGGAAAAACAGTCTTTGAGCTTACAGACTCAGGGACGACAGAAGCAGAACTGACAGTTCTTGATCTGATAACATGGCTCACAGTTTTACCAGTGTTCATAGTCTTAGCATGATGATTTTTGTCCTTGATTTCTCCCAGCTCAGGGGGAGCAGAATTATCCCACCAACGATGTGGAGATCCAAATTTTTTAGATCCAATTAAAATCAATGGCTTCAAAAAGAGGCTCTGGAAAAGAGTAGAATTCTCGGAACAGAGTTTAATACACAGAATCACATGAACAGCAGAAACGTACATTTACGGCAAAATAATAGCAGAAAAGCAAAGCGGAGCAAGCCCCAGGGCGAAGAGCCTTTAAGCACAAACAGCTCAGACACACAAAATGACAGACAGGAAAAAAAGCAGTAGCAGCAGCAGCCCGGGACATCTCGTCTTTATATAGGGTCAGTGACTCCTCCTCCTGATGTTGTGTATTTTTTCATTCCTTCCTTTTTCCATCTCTGCATTAAATTTAAACTAATAAGTATTTTCTCAACTCAACCCCAATTATCGATAAAATATGTTTGTCAATACTTTTCCAAAATCACTTGTCAATTTTGCACTTTGTTCTTCTTAAATCTCCGACACTTGTGTTAATTAACCTTCTGGCACTGCTCCATATCTCTCAGAGCACTGTTGCCATCATCAATCATTTTAACTGGGTCCTTTTTGACAGTTTTTTGACCAAAACTCCAGAAAACTACAGATATCAAACAAACGGCAAAGAGAAAACAATTAATCTTCCTGACCGCTTTGTCGGGTATACTGCCAGGGGTGGGCTGCTATACCCATTAAAGAAGAGTTTTTCACAGTTTTGGCAACTGGAGACAGGAAAAAAGTGTCCCAGGTGCACTCTCAGGCGGGCAAAGTTTGTTTACTTTATGGTTTAGAGATGGGTGCTTCACCACCTTCTGGCAGCGGAGATGCTCCCAGGTGCAGTTCAGCGGGGCCAAGTTTATTTAACCCTTTGTTTGGACTAGTTACCATTGGCCATTATACAATCAAAGGTTACTTACTGATCCTAATCAATATATTTCAGAGAGTATTGATCACATATGCTAATTCAACAACTTAAAGCTTAAAGAATGGAGAACACAAACTTTGTCCAAAAACCTCTCATGTTTAGCTGTTTTTTTGTAAAAAGATAACAATGTTAGCTTTTTCTGCAGCTATAGGGCATATATGGTATCATTCTTGACTGGAAGCAGTGCTTAAACAATGGAAAAAAACACAAACTTTGTCCAAAAACCTCTCATGTTTAGCTGTTTTCCACTTTTTCTTTGGTCATTTTAGCCTTTTTGGCCAGGGTGAAGGGAGCATCTGCCGTCAAACAAGAAGACAGCCGCATGTAACTATGACGGTGTTTGCTAGTTCACCTTACATGCATTAATTTAATAACATGGTTAGCCTACTCAACGTAAATTACACACGAACAACATTAAGCTACTCACGCAGAGGAGAACGGCGGCTGCTGCCATCATCATCCGTTATCATTTCTGCTACACTGGCAGGGCTAGGGGCCAGGACTCTACTCTTGTTGCTAACTCTGGGTCCAATATCAGGCACCACACCCGCAGTAGATGTGCCGACGTGAGGTCTCGCAGAAAGCTATGAAATACGGTGCATTTCTCGGCTTTTAACAAAACGCTATATGTCGCCAGGTTCGTCGTCAGATTCGAGGTGTTACCTCCTTTGCACAGTATCACAGTATCAGCTTAAAGCACTTGTTGCAGGCTGCTGAGTTTGCATCTTTTGCTGTGAAGTACAGCCAGACTTTTGACCGCTTTGCCTTGGGCATTTTTAATCTGTAGCTCTGCTCTAAAAGAACGTACATACCTGGCCCCGCCTACTAACCTTGCAAAGGTAAAATGATTGGCTAGAATCCAAAGTGTATGACATCTCAGGAAAAATAAATAAATAAAGCACCGAAATGTGTGCTGCTTTTCGGTCTGGTTACTACCGTTTATGTCAGAACTGGTGCCATAATGGCACCGGATACTGGTACCCATCCCTATGTATAACATACCCACCTCTAAGGCCTTATACAGTATGTATGTCTTATGAGAGTGTGAGTAATGTGGATATCTAAGTTGTGGAATAAAACTGAGGCACAGGTGGCCAGAAGGGTACAGAGGGGGAATGCCTCCCCTGCACTTTTTTTTTAATGTTTATTACCTTGTTCATTTTATTGTACAGTACTTTGGTCAACACCTGTTGTTTTAAAAGTGCTATATAAATAACAGGAACTTGTACTTGTACTAGTGACACACACATGCACCCAAAGGCTCTACATGTGTGGGTGGGTGTGGTGGAGCAGGAAGAGGGAGGCAGTCAGGAGGGAAGGAAGGAAGGGAGGGGCAAGCATCCCCTTCCTGGGGCCAGTTCCCCAGTTCCCCCGCTGACCCCAGTAGGCAATCCCCGTCCCCTGGAAGGAGGCACATATAACTAACACAGGAGAGGGCACAGAGGCAAGACCAAGAAACTTGACACGAAAGGGAACTAAATTAAACAAGAAATAGGAACTTAAGTAACAAAACTCAGAAGCTCTATATACTTTAAAATATCAGAATGTCATTATTCTCAAAAATGAACAAGTATCACAAACTCAAAGACCCAGAACCATGACAGTTTAAACCACGTAGCAGGAGTACTAGTTTTCCTCAATTAAATTTTTCACGGTCACTCCAACTAATAATTGATATGTTGAAATTGTATGTGACCCATATATTTAGGTCAAGTATTATCTACATTTGTATCATAAGGTTATGACAACTCAGCTACTTCTAACTGCTGCTCAAACGTCATCATTGTGATGCTCAACAAATCAGAAGAAAGTTTATTTTTATGAATGGTAAAACAGGCTGTGATCACTTCTGAACATTTTATAATTAAATTAACTGAAGTCAAAAATGGCACATTCTCATGTATGTTATATTTTATTTGTATGTTTAGTGTACGCTTTTATAGATAAGTGGAGACTGGGCCCAAATCCTGGAGACTTCTGTGTTATCTAAAACCAAAGAAACACAGAACCCAAAGGGCAACAAAAGAAGAAGAAAAAAGCAAACAAATATCATGTAATATAATGTAAATACATAAAAATAATTATTTTATTTTGATAAATAGACAGGTGGACCTTCAGAGACTGTGTGTAATCAAATGGAGGTGACAAAACAAACATTGTCAAGGAGTGAAATGTATAAAATTAGGAATTAAACCAAAGAAAGACAAATGAGAATGCTTCATATTTTATTTTGTTGGCTAACAATAAAAATGATAAAAAACAATGATAAATAACACTAAACAGGAAGACAACATAAACATGGAAACGAAAGAAATGTTAGAAATAAAAATAGTAGAAACACAAAGGGCCACAATAAAACCATGGACCATGAATATACAGTGTTGGGAAGGTTACTTCCACTACAGATTACAGAATACATGCCACAAAATGTATTTTGTAATGTATTCTGTTACGTTACTCAATGAGAGTAACGTATTCTGAACACTTTGGGTACAACTACATGAATGTACTATTGCTGTGTGATTTATTACACAGCTGTTACAAGGATACTTACCATACCAATACCAACTAGATTTTTAAATCTTAATATAAAATGAGTAACAGTAGGCTGGACATAAGGTAAGGCTGCACTTTTTGCAGCGATCTCGTATAGAAAACTATTCCGCATGCATATAAAACGGGTCCGCGGCTCCAAGTGGTATTAAAGGGACCTCTGGCTAATACGTCGGGTTCCGTGTCGGGCTTGTAGCCGAAAACTAGCTTTACTTTGTTGTCTGGGTCAGCTTTGCTAGCTAGAGACAGAGAGAGGCTTTAAAAGGCAGCTCCAACGGAACTTATTGTTTCGGAGAAAAACACGAACACAGTGTACAGTCGAGTCTTAATAGTTTACTTACAACTGGGCTAAGCTGCCCATGAGGCTACATTCTTTAGAGCTATGTCTGTAACACTCTGCCTATTGCCTTCATGTTAAATAATTTTTTGAACAATAATTTTTAAAAAATTTTCTTCATGTCATTATGCGGGCTACAATTAGTAGTAGCATTAGAGCCTCCTAATGCGTGTTTTGTTTGGGATGGAATTACCAAAACTAGAGAGGGGACAGCCTAAAATATGAAACAGGTATTTTAACCCTTTAAGACCTACCATAGAGCAAAGTCCGCCAGAGCCTATCTTTATATTTTACATGCTGCAGTGCCATTTTTGGGAGCATTTGAAGTTGTTACATCAGCTACATCAACATACATCAATACAACCGTTATATCCCAGATTTTAATAATATGTATGCATTAAGTCCATAGTAACTACATAAATTGCAAAAAAAAGTGAAATAAACTACAAAAATAAAATGAAAGTCGTTTAGTTCTTTTTATATATATATCAGGTTAGAGAAATGTAAGAGGTTTATCTCTCAAAACTGTAAATACAAAAAAGGTGCACAAAATAGTTTCCAACAACAGGAAATTTATTTTGAGTGTCTTCATTGTTTTATTTTTGAGATACACCAATTTTTATATAATGCAGGAAAAATGAAAAATAAATATTATCATGCAAATTTGCAAAAAAACCCAGCTTGTGCATCAAAATAAACTATTTCCAGCAGTGTAATTTGAGTTCTAAGCATCCCAGAAACGATACAGAAAAGCATAAAGTCAAACATGATTTTTAAAAACACCAGTATAGGCTTATAAGGCCCTGAAGGTAAAAAAACAAACAAACTGCATTTTCCGTGAAAATGACATCACTTCCGGTTTCGGGCAAGTAATGGTGGACATGCGATTGTTCTCGCTGACATCTACTCCAACGTCGGAAGTGTTTTGAACAGCTAATCAGGAAAGCATGTTTCTGGATTATCATGTTTTTGTTGCTGCAAATAATTTTTACGCAATTTTTGCAAAGCTATATGTGGAAGGAAACCATGACTTAGAACAAGCTGATGGCATAAAATGTAAGGTCAACTCCTCCGGTTTCATATGCAAAAACAAAAATATTGCGCTGGCTTATGTGGTTGTGGTTCTACATGGATTTACAAACAGTTACGCAAAACGGAGCGTGCCCTCCGACCAGTCTTAAAGGGTTAAATATGTAACACCGGTACATGTATTCCATTACTCCCCAACACTGAATATATATATATATATATATATATATATATATATATATATATACATATATGTATATATGTATGTATGTGTATATATCTTTAATTTGGATAAATTCTTTAATGAAATTTTTAAAAAGTGTTTAGTTGTGTTAAACACTACTTTCCTATTTTTAAATTACTATTACTATTCACATCCAGTAATGGCACTATTACAAATATGTTTTGCATTTAAGCACTAACATGGATAGCTGATGGAAATAATACAATTGATATGGCAAAAAGAAAATATTATTCTGTAAAAGAAACAATATTTTGACTATACAGTAAATGACCATCACAGACAAGAAGAAAAAAGTATTTTTTATAAAATAAAATGTATCCACAGACATATGAACAGTAATTAAATTAGGACATATCCCACTGGAGTTGCAGGTCTCACTCTATAGAAAGAAAACACAAAGAGGCACAAGTGCCATTAAGTGTTTTTCACTATAATGCAAGAAATCTTTAAATATATAGTACACTCAGACACAGATTCAGATAAGTTATTTTACACTTCAATGAATAAACCAATTTTAATCATTTGTGTCTACAATGAAATATAATGTCTGTTTACCTTCAAGCAGTCTGTTTATATTTCAGGAGAATTTTTCTTCAATGCCCTGTACCAACATAGAGCAGAGCAGCTATCTGAACGCTACTCCAACAGAGGTCGATTATCTTGTTAATAATTTTACCTCCTCACTACGTACAACTCTGGATACTGTAGCTCCTGTGAAAACTAAGGTCTCAAATCAGAAGTACCTGACTCCGTGGTATAATTCTCAAACACGTAGCCTAAAGCAGATAACTCGTAAGCTGGAGAGGAAATGGCGTGTCACAAATTTAGAGGATCATCATTTAGCCTGGAGAAATAGTTTGCTGCTTTATAAGAAAGCCCTCCGCAAAGCCAGAACATCTTACTATTCGTCACTGATTGAAGAAAATAAGAACAACCCCAGGTTCTCAGTCATCCAGGTCATCGTAGTCAAAGGAGTTTGCAAAGAAAAGGGTCTGGACTTCTTTCAAAGAAGTCCAGACGCTTTTCTTTGCAAACTCCTTTGACAAGAACAACCCCAGGTTTCTCTTCAGCACTGTAGCCAGGCTGACAAAAAGTCAGAGCTCTACTGAGCCAACAATCCCTTTAACGTTAACTAGTAATGACTTCATGAACTTCTTCACAAATAAAATTTTTATCATTAGAGAAAAAATTACCAATAATCATTCCACAGATGTAATATTATCTACAGCTACTTTTAGTACCATCGATGTTAAGTTAGACTCTTTTTCTCCAATTGATCTTTCTGAGTTAACTTCAATAATTAATTCCTCCAAACCATCAACGTGTCTTTTAGACCCCATTCCTACAAAACTGCTCAAAGAAGTCCTGCCATTAATTAATTCTTCGATCTTAAATATGACCAACCTATCTCTAATAATCGGCTATGTACCACAGGCCTTCAAGGTGGCTGTAGTTAAACCTTTACTTAAAAAGCCATCTCTAGACCCAGCTGTCTTAGCTAATTATAGGCCAATCTCCAACCTTCCTTTCATATCAAAAATCCTTGAAAGAGTAGTTGTCAAACAGCTAACAGATCATCTGCAGAGGAATGGCTTATTTGAAGCGTTTCAGTCAGGTTTCAGAGCTCATCACAGCACAGAAACAGCTTTAGTGAAGGTTACAAATGATCTTCTTATTGCCTCTGACAGTGGACTCATCTCTGTGCTTGTCCTGCTAGACCTCAGTGCTGCGTTCGATACTGTTGACCATAATATCCTATTAGAGCGATTAGAACATGCTGTAGGTATTACAGGTACTGCACTGCAGTGGTTTGTATCATATCTATCTAATAAGCTCCAATTTGTTCAAGTAAATGGAGAGTCCTCTTCACACACTAAGGTCAATTATGGTGTTCCACAGGGTTCAGTGCTAGGACCAATTCTATTTACATTATACATGCTTCCCTTAGGCAGCATCATTAGAAGACATAGCATAAATTTTCACTGCTATGCAGATGACACGCAGCTCTATCTATCCATGAAGCCAGGTAACACACACCAATTAGTTAAACTGCAGGAATGTCTTAAAGACATAAAGACCTGGATGGCCGCTAACTTTCTGCTTCTTAATTCAGATAAAACTGAGGTTATTGTACTCGGCCCTGAAAATCTTAGAAATATGGTATCTAAGCAGATTCTTACTCTGGATGGCATTACCTTGGCCTCCAGTAATGCTGTGAGGAACCTTGGAGTCATTTTTGACCAGGAGATGTCCTTGAATGCACATATTAAACAAATATGTAAGACTGCTTTCTTCCATTTGCGCAACATCTCTAAAATTAGAAATATCCTGTCTCAGAGTGATGCTGAAAAACTAGTTCATGCATTTATTACTTCCAGGCTGGACTACTGTAATTCTTTATTATCAGGATGTCCTAAAAACTCGCTGAAAAGCCTTCAGCTGATCCAAAATGCTGCAGCAAGAGTACTGACAGGGACTAGAAAGAGAGAGCATATTTCTCCTGTTTTGGCTTCCCTTCATTGGCTTCCTGTTAAATCCAGAATTGAATTCAAAATTCTGCTCCTCACATACAAGGTCTTAAATAATCAGGCCCCATCTTATCTTAATGACCTTGTAGTACCATATCACCCTATTAGAGCACTTCGCTCTCGCACTGCAGGCTTACTTGTTGTTCCTAGAGTATTTAAAAGTAGAATGGGAGGGAGAGCCTTCAGTTTTCAGGCCCCTCTTCTGTGGAACCAGCTTCCAGTTTGGATTCGGGAGACAGACACTATCTCTACTTTCAAGATTAGGCTTAAAACTTTCCTTTTTGCTAAAGCATATAGTTAGGGCTGGACCAGGTGACCCTGAATCCTCCCTTAGTTATGCTGCAATAGACGTAGGCTGCCGGGGATTCCCATGATGCATTGAGTTTTTCCCTTCCAGTCACCTTTCTCACTCACTATGTGTTAATAGACCTCTCTGCATCGAATCATATCTGTTATTAATCTCTGTCTCTCTTCCACAGCATGTCTTTATCCTGTTTTTCTTCTTTCACCCCAACCGGTCGCAGCAGATGGCCGCCCCTCCCTGAGCCTGGTTCTGCCGGAGGTTTCTTCCTGTTAAAAGGGAGTTTTTCCTTCCCACTGTCGCCAAAGTGCTTGCTCATAGGGGGTCATATGATTGTTGGGTTTTTCTCTGTATTTATTATTGTGCTATCTACTGTACAATATAAAGCGCCTTGAGGCAACTTTTGTTGTGATTTGGCGCTATATAAATAAAATTGAATTGAATTGAATTAAAATCTGACAAGCCAACACCAGGAAGAAAGGGAAATGAAACTTACCAGTGTTGCAGTCATAGATGACTGTATTGTAGGTGTCACTGTAACCAGCCTGTAAATTATTTAATAAAATGTTACTGCAGCTGTCAGAACCGCTTTATTCAACACAGAATAATTATTGCAGAAAGGAGCATATTTGAGTAGAAGGAGAAGTTTTGAAAATAAGATTTTTTACTTGCTGAGACTCACCAAAGATTTCCAGTCACCTAAAAAGAAAACCACAACACAACAAAATGTGTTTAATGACCAAATATGAACTATGCAAAAAACATCTGAATTATTATTGCAGTAAATTCAAACACACAACATACATTTTGATTTAGCAGTAACTTCGCATTTTTGTCTGAAAGAAAAAGAGAAAAACAGATTTTGTGCTTTTATTCTGGTGGAAAAATGAAACTATAACACTTATTTCAATGTTCCTTTGTCTAAATGTTTAATCGTTTTGTGAATCAGCTACAAATAATGCACAGGTTCTGCTGGGCTAATATAGTTCACGGCAATCTGTGAATTTGTTTCCCCAGTTAGCACATTTATATCACTCATTATCACCATTCACAGCATCCTGATATTTTCAAATTGGGGAATTGTCATTAAGTGCAACTTTTTAAGTTTTAGGGGTCATGACTATTTGACCTGCAAAAAGGCCAACTCTGTACAAAGGAAATTGTAGAATCCACTTTTCTCATTTATATCAAGCAAAGTGGCCTTTTACTTCAATCTGTCACTGAGAAGAGGGACTGTGGTAATGGTAAATGGCCTGCATTTGTATAGCGCTTTTCTAGTCCATAGGACCCCAAAGCGCTTTACACTACATTCAGTCATTCACCCAGTCACACACACATTCACACACTGGCGATAGCAAGCTACATTGTAGCCACAGCTGCCCTGGGGCGCACTGACAGAGGCGAGGCTGCCGGACACAGGCGCCACCGGGCCCTCTGACCACCACCAGTAGGCAAACATGGGGTTAGTATCTTGCCCAAGGATATTTGGCACGCAGCCAGGATGCAGCCTGGGATCGAACCACCGACCTTCTGATTAGTGGCTGACCTGCTCTGCCACCTGAGCTACAGCCACCCTGATCATCTGCCAGAATCAACTTAAATGTGAACAATGACAGAAATGAAAGTGTAGATTGATGGTAATATGCAGAGATGGGCAGAAACACGTTATGTGTTACTGTAATCCAATTACTTTTTTCAAGTAACGAGTAAAGTAAGGGATTACTATTGCAAAAAAGGTAATTAGATTACCGTTACTTTCCCGTAAGCAAGCTGCGTTACTGCGTTACTGCGTTACTAAAACCATGATTTGTTTTGTGAGTGTCTCATGACAATGACGTAAGCGAGTGCGACGTTCGTGGCAACAGCTGTGTGCAGATCAACAATGGATAATATAACGAGTGCGGGAGAGAGTATGACCGTGTAGCGTTTAAAGCGTGGAAGTACTGACCTTACCTTACTTTGAGTTTGATTCCGTAAAAAGTGACAAAAACATTAGCGTCCCCCGTTCACTGCTTACGAAGTAAACTTCTTTTTACAGTGAAAAAACCCCTAAACGTCCGAGCAAGCACCGAGTATGCTACCACGGAATGGGAAATTCACAGACAAACTCGTGGATTCTTCCACTGACCGCTGCGGCACAGGTGAAAACAGAGCAACAGGACCGCTAGTCTTTGATTTTATTTACTTTCTGCTGTGTTTTATTTGCATCTATTTGAAAGACTGAGTGTAAACACAAAGACCTATTTTATCTTATGTGCAGGAATGTGCAGAAAATAGGTTTAAATGTTAAACAAATTTCTTCCAGTCAGAGAACGTAGCATATAATTTAATTTTTGCTTGATGCATAAAGTTAAAAGATTAAAACTAATAAAAATAATTTTAAAAAGAGGCTTTTTCCATTTGATTACATTTTATATGATGGATTTTGCAGAAAAAGTAGAATTGGGCTATAAGATCTATCGCTTTATCACCTATTCAGGTTGTAAATCGTGTTTTTTAAAAGGAACTAAGGAACTAATTACTTTTGAAAATAAGTAATCGGTAAAGTAACGGGATTACTTTTGGGGGGAAGTAATCAGTAATTAGTTACTAATTACTTTTTTCAAGTAACTTGACCAACACTGGTAATATGTGAGAAAAAAAAACAGTTCTCACCTCTTGGAACTGCATTTCTCTGCACAATGTTAAAAAAACAAAGAAAAAAAACTCAGTATTTATTGATGAAGCTTCAGAACTCCAAAACAAGTCAGGAAAGTTGGATATAACACTCATTTATTTATGTTTTACTACTTGAAATCACTATAAAATTAAATTGAAATGAAAGGTGAAAGTACATTAAGTACAGCTGGATTTTTTATTCTTACCAATCCTGCTTTGATTAAGGAAAAAGGGCAATCCAGGCAGGAGGACATCCATTATCACAATTGCTCCAATCATCCACATAATTTTTTCTGCTTTAAGAGAGGTCATGTCACACTTTAAGTTCAAATTATTAAGACGGAAAAGACACTGTGAAAGTTATTGTGAGGATGTTGTGCCACAAAATGCTTGGTCATAAAAACAGACCTACATTTAATCACCACAATCTCTGAAATTGACAGAGGTGTGACTAATAAATCATCCCCTGTTTTACATTTGTATGGCGTTATTTTAGTGCCTCTATTCTGAGCGCGCGTAAAAAAAAATTATGCAAGCTCAAATGTTGCATGTTGAGGAGAAAATTATTTTGAGCGAACAAAAGTTTAATTTGAGCAAACAAAATTCATTTCTCCGTGCAAGAAATGTGTTTCAGTGTTTGTGATTATCCATATACACACACAATAACAACCCCTCTGGCTCAGTTGTTGGCATTTGCACTTGCTCAGATCTCTGCTCTTTGTGCTCACCGACATCTGCAGACCTGCTCTCAGTGTGTCATTTGCACTCACAATATCTCTGCTTCGTGCATACTCAACTTTCTGTACACCGTTATAAGTGTGCCACAAAAAAAAGTTTATTTTGTGATCCAGAAAGACTAATATTTTAAACTCCGCCACTCTGCTTCCTCAGCAACTGCCTCGTTCGAGTTTTGGACGAAATGCATTCTGGGATATTTGCCTGGGTTTGGCTACAGAAGCTAGGGAGCTGATTGGAGACCAAAACAGCCAATCAGAAGTTTTTTGCATCCAAGTCTGTTATTGGTTGGTTTTGTGGCACACTTATAACGGTGCATAGAGAGTGTAATTTTCTCCTCAACATGCAACATTTGCGCTTGCATATTTATTTATTTTTTACGTGTGCACAGAATAGAGGCACTAAAATAACGCCATACATTTGCTTTGGTAACAATGTGATGTTTGTGCAATGTATGTGTGGTCAGAAGGGGTCAAATTTTCACTGCAGGTAACATGTTTGTGTAACATTGCACGTGACAAATAAAGGCTTGATTGATTGATTGATTGATTGATTGATTGATTGATTGACATTTAACCTTCAAATTTTCCATTTAAAATATGCACATTCTTTATTTTCTTTTAATTGCATATTGGCACCTAGTACCAGTCATATTTTGTAAGATTTTGCTCAATTCATTTTTCAGTTAGTTTGTAACACCTAAAATACATTCAGATATGTTACTGTGGTACAACAAAGAGAAGTACTCTGTTATTATTTTTTGTTATATTATCAGCTTTGTTTGTATGCTGCAAATGAACAAAAAAAACTTCAGTGATGAAAAACAATCTATTTTTAAAGTGACTGTTATACAATATATTCAAGTAAGTGTTTGTGTCAAATAACAATTAACCCTTTTATTCACTTGAAAAACTCTCACCTGTAGTAGCATCTCTTCTAAAATTCCTGGGAGTAAATGGAGCAGAAGTCAAACTGCTTCCAGATGTAAGCGATATCAGATATGACGGATCTAAAACAAAACAAAACACAACAAAACACTGTCCGCTGGCAAGAGATGGTGACAGAGCACAAAAAACACTCATACATAGAAACAAATGATAGAGTTTGACAGTTCACTATGATTGAGTCTGTTTCCGTGATCATCCGTAGAATCACTGTTAGTTCAGGACAAAAATCTCCAAAAGTAGATTCTGTTCATCTGGACGTAGCGTTTTATGGGAGAAACGTTTCGTCACTCATCCAAGTGACTTCTTCAATCTCAGCTGACTGCAGGTTTCCCCAATCTTATAAACAGTACATTTGCATAATGACTGAAACCAGCCCACTGAAGGAACAATGGGCTGGTAGGCCAGTTCCTTAATCTTAATTATGCAAATTCTCATGACCATTGATCAACAACCACTGACCAAAACCCACTGATCAAAGCCCACTCATCAATAGCCATGAGTACCATTCACAGAGAGTTGGGGAATGGCTGCAATCACAGCATTGTAAGATGGCGAAAGATGTACCCTTAGGCCCCCTCCTCGATTCAGAGATGGTCTTTCCCTTTTCACGTAAATGGCCTCCTTGACTCCGCGCTCAAACCAGCGTTCCTCCCTGTCCAGGATGTGTACATCCTCATCCTTGAAAGAGTGTCCACTGGCCTGTAGGTGTAAATAGACTGCAGAGTCCTGGCCTGACGAGATAGCTCTGCTGTGTTGTGTCATCCGCTTCGCCAAAGGTTGTTTGGTTTCCCCGATGTATAAATCCTGGCAAGGGTTTATACATCAGGGATAAGGGTACATCTTTCGCCATCTTACAATGCTGTGATTGCAGCCATTCCCCAACTCTCTGTGAATGGTACTCATGGCCATTGATCAGTGGACTTTGATCAGTGGGTTTTGGTCAGTGGTTGTTGATCAATGGTCATGAGAATTTGCATAATTAAGATTAAGCAACTGGCCTCCCAGCCCATTGTTCCTTCAGTGGGCTGGTTTCATCATTATGCAAATGTACTGTTTATAAGATTGGGGAAACCTGCAGTCAGCTGAGACTGAAGAAATCACTTGGATGAGTGACGAAATGTTTCTCCCACAAAACGCTATGTCCAGATGAACAGAATCAACTTCTGGAGATTTAATTACCTGGATGATTGAGCATGCATCAAGACGTTCAGGCCAAAAAGCTAAAACGTAAAAATGTGTTGACTTAAATAACTATAAAATTAAGGCTTACTGCAATGGATGAATTTGTCCAGATGTTAAAAAAAATAAAGCTGACAGCATTTAATTTAAGGTATTTTTATTCACAGGTAAAATTCTTACCAGTGGTTGTGTCTCTTGTGAAGTTCATAGAACGAGGAAGAGCAGAGGTCAAAATGCTTTTTTCTGCTGCAATAAAAGAAGATGGTGTTGTGATTGTTTAATTGGTTGAGTTTCTTGTGGATTCACCTCAGAAGGCATTTTCCTTCCACTACTGCAATACTGATACACAACAGCACAGTGTCATTGTTTTACACTTAACATTTAACTTATAAATTCAAAACAATATTCTTTTATCGGATGGCAGTGCATAATACTGAATGCAGTATAAATACATCCATCAGTACTCAGAATTCTGCTCCCTGGACGGACTTAAATTAATTAAACAAATACACAATTTAGTTAATAATGAAATTATGTATGTCCTCCTAAAATCTGTTACATTTAAAAGTAATTTAAGGCTTATGAACATCAGCTTTCAGCGCCCTTCTTTGTTTTTAAAAACCTAACCAACATATGCACATCCTGTACTGAGGTATAATATAGACCAGGACAGTATGCTGATGGAATATTTGTTGCTGTGAGGAGAGTAATATTGTCCTCCTTTATGCTCTGTCATGTAAAAACATGTCACTTGCTGAGGTTGAAGTGACATGTTTTTACATGACAGAGCATGTAAAAACATGCTCTGTCATCTGCAGATCTCCTGTCTGCAGAGATGTAGATTTTCTTCTTCTCATAAAGTACAAAAAACATGAGTCACATTAACAGATGATGGAGTCTGACAGTTCACTATGGCTACGTTCACACTGCAGGCGAAAGCGCATCAAATCCGACTTTTTTGACCCTATGCGACCCATATCCGATCATGGTATGACAGTGTGAACGGCACAAATCCGATATTTTCAAATCCGATCTGGGTCACTTTCGTATGTGGTACTGAATCCGATACATATCCGATGTTTTAGAAAGCGGCTGCTGTTTGAACGGTCATGTCGCATTAAATCCGTCTTTTACGTCACTGACACAAGACAGACGACAATTATCAGCGCCGGAGGAGACATCGCGAAGGCTTCCTGGCCATCCAGTGTAGATGTCAGTGAAACTGTTGGGAAGACAACGTGAACATTTTATTTGTACTGTATAATCTGCAGATTCTGACAGAAATCTGCAACTATCCTTTAAAGCACCGCTCCTCTCTAAAACAGCAATAAGGATAATTTTTAGGTTATTTACATTATTATGTAAATAACAAAATAACTTAAAGCAAAAATTGGGAAACGTAAAGTCCGAAGTCTTTATATTAAGGGCCATCAGTCAAACAATATTGTTTGCTCTGGGTCTAAACAGAGCGAGTTGTGTGTGACATCTTCTTTTGCGCATGCGGGCCGCTTTGTGCGTTCACACTAGAGCGCGCTTGCTGTCGCATTTTATTTGTAGTGTGAACAGGCAGACAAAAAAATCGGATTTGATCAAAAAATCGGAATTGAGCATTAAGACCTGCAGTGTGAACGTAGCCTATGACTGAGTCTGTCTCTGTGATCATCTGTGGATTCACTGTCAGTTCAGGTCGAGGAGCTAAAAATTTAGTAAGACACAGTAAGACAGACTTCACATAAAACTATGACACATTTTGATGCACATGAAAATTTTCCTCATACACCCGCAAGCTGAGAACAGCATTGTTGTTTTGTACTGATATTGTAGCTTAACATCCACATATTCGTACATCATTGTAGTATTTACTCAATTTATGTGATGATTGCGGTCATGGTACTCACTGGAAATTACATCCAATTGGCAATTTATTTATGAAATAAACTCTACATTATTCCTGATATATTGCGTTTAAGTTAAATAAAGTTCTATATGCACCAGGTTTTAGCTTCCTTCTTCGGTTTGGAAAAACAAAAAATATATGCACATATTTTATTTAAGTATGATATAGAAAATCATAGTATAATCACTTACTCTGTATGCTGAAGGAAAATATGTTACTGTGAGGAGACTGGTATTGTCCTCCTTTATATGGTGACATGTAAAAACATGTCACTTCAACCTCAGCAGGTGAACTCTGCTGTGCCATAAAAAGGAGCTCAGTTCCTGGAAATCTCTGCTGACAGGAGATGGACGTAGATTTTCTTCTTCTCATAAAGTACAAAAAACACTGAGTCACAGAAACAGATGATGGAGTCTGACAGTTCACTGTGACTGAGTCTGTTTCTATGATCATCTGTGGATTCACTGTCAGTTCAGGCCGAGGAGCTAAAAATGTAAACATTTCTCAAGTTAAACAGACAAATGTTACTTTACCTACAATAAAATCTAACAATAGAAACTGCTCTGGGAGTTTTACTATTTTAAACATTTAAGTCTGATAAACATGAAAATTTTCCTCACACCTCACATAACCCCCAAGTTGAGAGCAGATTTCTTTTTTTCTCTGTTGCCAAACATCCTCATATTAGTGTATATTAGTGTGGTCGTATTTACTCACTTTGTATGGTGATTGCTGATATGTTACTCTCTGGAGATTTATGTATAAAAAGGTAATAACAGGTCATTTCAACTGTAACAGGTGAACTTTGATGTGTCCATGACAGAAATTCAGACCCTGTAAGAGTCTGCAGACAAGGAGCTGTTTTGGCAATTTCATCTCCTGAAATGATGAAATAACACAGAGGCACAGGAAGAGGATTCTGACAGTTCAGTGTGACTGAGTCTGTCTCTGAGATCATCAGTGGGCTCACTGTCAGCTTAGGTGGACGAAGATCTGAAAAATTAAAGTACACGTTAGATTAATTAACCTCCTAGGACCTGCTGTCCACATATGTGGACATCACATTTTGGGTTATTTAGACCAAAATACTCAATTTTTCTCTACATGGGCCTGATATCCACTTACGAGGACATTATACTGCTACTGTTCTATCAAATTTTTAAATGAATATCCTCATTTGTGGCTCTTATTTTTCTTAAAAACAAAAATAAGGTAAGAAAAAAAATCTGGAAATTCTTTGTTTTTACATTCATTGGGCCCCAATATGCCCAAATATCAAAGAGAAATTAAAAATGCATGTCGTGGAAGAGTTCGGGTCTTAGGAGGTTAAATAGATTTGCATCCATATTATACATTTAATATTATATATGTATAATGGTAGAGTGAGCACTGAGATATAAATCAACTATACAAGGATTATTGAAACATATATAAAATGCTCATGGTAGTTACACAAAAAGTATTCATGATGAGCAAAGTTGAGTTACTGTAGAGAAGCTCCAGTGACAAAAAAAGTAAACATCCCATATAGTGATAGAAATATGAAACTAAGACTGACCTTGTGCTTTGATTTCATGAAAGAAATCTAAAGAAGAAAAGAATAAAAAATGAAATTCAACAATAAAAAATATTCCGACTTTAAACTAATTTTATACATCTGATGCAAAAAGGAGAAACATGCTAACAGCAACACCTAAAAGACCATTATATTACATGAACATTGAAAGAACCTGATAAGAAGTTTAACTTACACATGAGAACAACTAGTAGCAGGAGATCAGCCATGATTAAAAGAACAAACAGAATGTGTAGAAATGACTAGAACAGTCTGTCTGACTGTGCTGACTCTCACCTATATTAAATATCATTAGGAGAACTTACCTTCAGAAAAACCACAGTTTTCACACTAACTGGCCACAGTAAGACACACTTCACACAGACTTGCTATGACACATTTTTCAAAACCCTCACCAGTACCCACTAGAATATATTTATCCAACCACAGTGTTGGTACAGAATAGTTCAAGTGTTTGTTGATCATTTGTTTTGTTTGTGTTTCTTAGACTGTTTTACATCATTTTACACGTACATCAAAACAACAAATAATTCACACTTGTTTTCAGTGTTTTGAAGGATTGTCATGTTATAATGTTTCTGTGATGTTGGCCTGAATAGATTATTAATGAACTGTTAAGATGTTTTTACATAGTTATTAAAACATTCCACCTGATTTATAAAGATGTTATTTTGTAGCTTTATATTTACCATAGACACATGAGAGTAAATCTTTTTTTAAAAAGATTGTTAAAAAAGTGTTTTTAATAAAGTGCCAGCATTCTACTCAGCTAAACTTGTTCTTTTCAGTAGCGCTACAAACACTGTAACTGATTATCTGTCTCAGTGCACTTGTCAACACTATCCGATCTTAATAAGCATCATCAGCTTCCAAGGAATGTAGTATGATTGTTCACTTTTTTATAGGTGTTATATGAATCAGTTTTACAGTTGGTATGCTAAAATAAATTGCATACAGACTGTGACTGTGCGGCCTGGTTATTAGTTGTTGCTGGTACTATTGTTCACGGTGCAGCAGCCCTGACAGCTAACATGTCAGTTAATTTGACACATTTGGCATCTATTTAGTTTTAGTTTTTAGTTTAGTTATCGTTTCCTTTCAGCCTTCCAGCTCTCCCGTCTCACCACTTCTTCCACAATTAACTTTTTCTACATGGTGCGCAGCAAAGGTTCGGAAGGGCACGGTCACATTAAGACATTTCATCGGATTTCATACAGTGTCAATAATGAAAATGAATGAAAGGGTTGCTATATGTTCTTGTATGGTCGGTGCACAGAGGCCCTTCAAGCCGGACCATCGGCCCAAATGTTTGTCCAGATTACCCGTCCAACACTGGTCATGGGCGCTCCATCTGGAGCAGAGGTCTTCGGTGATCTTGGGGGCTGCGGATGACCTGGATCTCCTGGATCTATCTCAGTTTGCCTCTGACTTCCTGCCCTTATTTTCAAGTACATTTGTGACAAAGACATACACAGACACACTCTCTCTCACACACACATACCACCACAAGAGGATTGTTAATTCATGCACCTGCACATTTTTGAATTTGGTGCTGGTGCTTATCGAGTAAAATGATAGCATAACTAATATATGCTTCATATCACCAACACTATATTGTCAAAAGTATTTACTTATCTGAATTCACCACATATATGCACTTGAGTAACCTCCCATTCTTAATCAGTATACTTTAATATGATATTGGCCCAACCTTGGAAGCTATAAAGGCTTCAACTTTCCACAAAGTCCCATATTTTAATGGGAATTTTTGACCATTCTTCCAAGAGTGCATTTGTGAGGTCAGACACGATGCCAGACAAAAGGCCTGGCTCTCAGTCTCCATTTTAATGCACTTTCTGTTCTAACTTAGAAAGGATGTCCTCTTCTTATCTTCGAACAGGAAGATGACATACCCAAACTGTTCCCACAAAGCTATGAGCATGAAATTGTGCAAAGAGTCTTTGTGTACTGAATTAAGTTGATAAACCTAACTCCTGAAAAACAACCCCACACCATAATCCCTCCTCCACCAAACTCTACACTCGTCACAATGCAGTTAGACAAGTATTGTTCTCCTTGCAAACGCCAAACCCAAATTCATTCATGGAGAAGAATCATTCGTCACTCCAGAGAACACGTCTCCACTCCAACCTTATAAATATTACAATGGCATAATTACAAAAAGTAGCACCACCGATTAACAATGAGCCAAGAGGTCCGTTTCATGATCACCATCACGCAAATTGTCATGACCATAAATCGATGGGCATGAGTACCATTCACAGAGTTGGTGAATGGCTGTAATCACAGCATTGTAAGATGGTGCTTAAAGTGCTGTAGTGTGGAGGTAAACACAGATGACATGAGAGTTCTCGAGTTCTCACTCCTGGTTTATTCGTCATTACAACACAACTGACTACTTTGCACTCCAAAACACAGCAACACAGACTGATTGAAGCACAGGGGTGGGCTCTTGAGCGAAACGCTCGCACATCGCATTGGCTTGCGGGTGGTACGCAGTGGTTTGGTGGACCTTGACCCCCAGGCCGTCAGTCATGGCAGACCAAAGCTTCGAAACGAACTGGGGGCCCCTGTCCAAGGTGATGTCGGCTAGGGGACTGAAACCCGAAACCCACGTTGACAAAAGTGTCCTGGGCACCACTGCCACTGTAGTGGACTCCAGGGGCACTTTCTCTGGCCACTGGGTCGTGCGGTCCACCACAGTCAAAAGGTGCATGAAACCTTGCAACTTTGGCAGAGGGCCAGATCCACGTGTACATGTTTAAAACGCCTCCTGGGGACGTGGAAGGGTTCGAGGGGTGCATACGTGTGTCTATGGATCTTCATGTGTTGGCATGGGATGCATGCCGCTGCCCAGTCCTTCACCGATTTGCGAAGGCCCAGCCAAACGAACCTGGAGCTGACCAGCTTGACCGAGGCCCGGACCCCTGGATGAGAGATGGCCTGTACCGAGTCAAAAACGCAACAACGGCACAAAAGGGGAACTACCGGACATGGGTGGCAGGTAGAAACATCAGAAAGTGGGAGAGGCCTGCCATCCCACACGGGTCTGTCCTCCAGTACGAGGCCTGTTTGCGCAGACCGAAGAGCAAGGAAGTCAGGCTCAGCACGCTTGTCAGCAGCCCTAGCGTCAAAGTCTATGCCGACAACGGGAGAAACCAGCACGAGGGGACAGACAGTCAGCCACGTGGTTGGACTTTCCAGCCATGTGCTGAATGTCTGTCGTAAACTTGGAAATGGCCACCAACTCCTGGCGCATGCTTTATGGGTCAGAGACCTTGGACATCGCAAACGTCAAGGGTTTTTGATGCTGTGTCATAGATGTAGGGCCAGTAGCTCCCTGTCGAAAACACTGTATTTGCGCTCACTGTCCCTGAGCGTGCGACTGAAAAAGGTGAGCGGTCGCCAGACACTAGAGACCCGATGTTCTAACATGGCGCCCACCACCATGTCCAACGCGTTGGTGGTCAAGGCAATCTCCGCCAATGGAAACGGGACCACACTGTCAGCGGAAATGCAGTGCACCAGAAAATCCAGAACCGGCAACCCGAACTGGCACTTGGAAGGGTTGATGAGCAAGCTGTGTGCCGCCAAGCACTGAAAAACTTGACACAGATGGGAAACGTGCTGACTCTCAGAGCCGCTGGCCACCAATATATTGTCCAGGTACACGAAGATGAAAGGCAGCCCGCGCAAGACAAGGTCCATCAATTGCTGAAAAGTCTGGGTAGCACCTTTCAGACCGAACGGCATGCGCAAAAACTTGAACAGGCCAAAGGGGGTGATTACGGCAGTTTTAGGAACATCTTCGGTGCGCACGGGAACCTGGTGATAACCCCGCACCAAGTCAATCTTAGAAAAAATCGAGGTCCCGGCGAGATGGGCGGAAAAATCCTGGATGTGGGGAATGGGGGTAACGGCTGCTCTCCGTGACATTATTTAAATAGCAAAAATCTCTGCACGGGGGCCACCGACCATCCAATATGGGTACCATGTATAGCGGAGAGGCCCAGGCAGCATTCAAGCGCTTTACAATGCCAAGGCACTCCATGGTCGTAAACTCCTCCAGAGCAACGGAGAGTTTCACGGGGTCGAGGCCTCGCGCCAGTACGAACACCAGGGGCCCGACCGTAGGGATATAATGTTCAAGCCTGTGCTTCGTTGCTGTGTTAGAGAAATTAGGAACAGTCAGTGAAGGGTACTCCAAAAGCATGAAAAACAATCCCTAAGCTCGCCAAGTTAGCTCACTAACGTGTTAACGAGCTAACTGCGCTAACACGTTGACACCGTGCAGCCCCACGCATGGGGCTGCTAACTTGCTAATGGAGATTTGCCGCGTTAATACGGAGATGCGGTTATGGCATAAACACCATTTTAACAAGATTAACGCTGATAGCACTAATATAAATATGAGGTATCAATAATCACACACGAAGGCCACAGAGCTACAAAGAACCAAAGGTAAAATTTAATAAAGATGATCAGATGAGTGTCTTTGTATATCATATCTGCTGCTCTAGCTCCAGTTCCCACTCATGCATTTACTCTTGTTGCTGGTTTCCCATATTAGTGGGTACACAAACTCAATAGTTTGTTTCTCTGTTGCTATGCAATTAAAGTGCAAAACTTGTCACCTGTGGTGCTAACACATATCATCATAGACAACTGTATGGAAAATGATTACCTCACAGTTCACATCTTAGCCTGTCTTTTCATTTTAATTTTAAAACTCATGTCCTCAGGTCCTGAGTTCAATTCCACCATCAGGCCAGGGTCTTTCTGTGTGGTGTTTGCGTGGGGTACTTCCCGGGTACTCTGGCTTCCTCCCACAGTCCAAAGACATGCACTTTGTGGGGATAGGTTAATTGAAAAATCTAAATTGCCCATAGATGTGAATGCGGGAGTGAACGTGAGTGCAAATGGTTGTCTGTCCCTGTGTGTTAGCCCTGCGACAGACTGGTGACCAGTCCAGGGTGTACCCCGCCTCTCGCCCTATGACAGCTGGGATAGGCTCCAGCACCCCCCGCAACCCTGATAAGGATAAGTGTAAGCGAATGGATGGATTGATGAACTCAAGTCAGCAGTTCAGTTATCACTCTTTGCTGATTCTAGCATTTGTATCACAGAGGACAGTGCAGTACAATTTTTCATCATTCAACCTTGGATGTACCAAGATGTACTTGACAAGGGTACTCAACAAGTTTATAGCTTTATGTGGAATGCACTCCACACACAGTTTGATACAGCGAGATGTCACATTTAGTTCTGACTTTGTTTTTGTGGCAGTTCACATTCTGGTCAGCGCCGGTCTCAGCTTTTTCAAGCACCCCTCCTCTTGTCTCCCGTCTCACTAAAAAAGGGGAAAAGAAGACTGTCATTAGACCAAACGCCACCAGCTGTGTTCTCACCTGCCTCCCCAGCACCACCCCGTTGAGCTCACTGCACCACTCCTCCCCTGCAGCCAAGCCAGGGCCCACCCCTCCTCCACACTTTACAAGCTATAAAGCTCTAAAAATGTAAAATTCTGAGTATGCAAACTGTCATGATTTGAACTAGAGATGGACCGATCCGATATTACGTATCGGTATCGGTCCGATACTGACCTAAATTACTGGATCGGATATCGGAGAGAAATAAAAAATATAATCCGATCCATTAAATATCAAAAAAACACCTCACAAAACTTGCGACACGGCGTAACTCGGCTCATAACCGTAGCACGTCGGAGCATCACGTGATAGAGCGGCTGTGTGTATTTGTAGCCTCGCTACCAAACCAGCATTTCATCTCCGAGGGAGTTATCCCAGAGAGAAGTAAAGCAAGTGTGTAAGTTCATCTCTGAATGTTTGTAAAGCATTCCCACGTTAAGCTTAACAACCGATATATGGAGCGACTGCCTCTCTCTCTCCCTCTCCTGCCGCTACTTCAATCATTAAACTGATTAATGATCAGCTGATCGGCTTTTCTGTCGCGAGTCCGTCTCTCTTCTTTGTTTTTGGCACACTTTGCACCAGAAAGAGGAAACCAGCGGCTGAACAACAGCAGCACGTTTAACCTTGATAAGCTGTTGTTAGAATTTATTTATATTACTTTCTACACCAGGATCCTTTTCTACGTAGCTGACGGCTGGTAACTGTGCAGGGGCGGATCTAGCAAAGTTTAGCCAGGGGGGCCGATAGGGCATTAACAGGGAAAAGGGGGGCACAAAGACATACTTTTCTTTCTTATTCTCATTTAAAATATCCAGCTTTTAATAAATAATTATCTGAATCTTACACCCAAAGTTTTAATCTGATGTAAAATGTATAGAAGTCCATTACTGTATATAGTAACTGTTAAGTCTAATATACCCTAGTAAGCTATAGTACTTTTTCCTTTGGGAAGATGCCATCTGTGCAGTCTGCAATTCTGTTAAAGAAAGATAATAATCTTTGAAAAATAATTTATTTCTGTGCATTTTTGTTTTTTCACACTGCATCAAATTAAAGTTGATTACGTCGATTAAGCATCATGAGGTGGAGGGTGGGGGGTGGTTCCCTATTTTCTTTTGCTGGGAGTTTGCAACCCTATTAGTTAGGTTGCTTAATATTTCTGCTAAGTACTCTTTAAAATACCAGAATAGGAAGGATGGAGTAGGTTTAAGTTTATTAGATTGATCAGTATTGCTGAACTATGAAATATTTTGGGTGCAGTGTATTTTTTACATACAGGTATAACAGAATAGCTTTAGTGTTGTTGTTTATTTAAACTTGAGTATGAACTTATACAAAATGCAGCAAGATATTAAAAAAACAGTTTTATTGATTAAAAACACACTATATCGGATTCATATCAGTATCGGCAAATATCCAAATTTATGATATCGGTATCGGTATCGGACATAAAAAAGTGGTATCGTGCCATCTCTAATTTGAACAGGAGTAAGAGATAGCTGGTGTGTGTTTGCCTCAGAAATAGCCACAATTCTACACCACAGAGGCTGCTTCATGTGTTTATTTTTTGATCCTACCTCAAACATATTTCCTAAAACATTTTTGAGACACTTTATTTTGAACCTGTGCTCATTTGTCATGTGTGGTTGACAAAAACTGCAATGTGGTAATGAAAGGGCTGGCCAAAGTAGGCCATTTTAGGTTATTTTCAACTTTAATGATAGTTAACTCAGTTTCGGTCTTTGCTGGAATGTTGAACTACTAACAGTCAGTGTAAATACTTGTTGCTTCACTCGCCTCAGTGAGAAGAAGAATGTAAAAATTCCCCAAACTGCCAACATTAGAATGATACCATGAATGGGAACCATGAATGTGCAATGCGCAGTCTGTTAAAAATGAGCTCTACAAGTGACCATGAAGGAACCTCTATGCTAGCACTGAGAGCAGGCTACACAATTATTTATTTTTCAAAAACAAGCTGGTGGGCCAAAAAACACCACAGTCATGGTTATCAATAGGGGTGGGTTTTGATTATTGATTTTCCGATTAAAATTGATTCTAGAATAATGCAATATCGATTCATTAAAATGATGAGTCGATTTTTTAAATGTATATTTATTTTGCCAGAATCTCAGGTTAAACCTCACAAATTATTTTGTGAGGCTGCCGTGAATACTCAGAATAAGATCTCTGAGTGCAGACTGGATTACATCTCGGAAGGGCTCGCTCGGCATAACATCTCTGAGCGTAAATTGGATGACATCTCGGGGAGGCACACTGACGTGAGTTCTCAGAATCGGCTCTTTGGGCACAAGAATGACAACATCACAGAGCGCAAGTATGGCGAAGCTCGCGGCTCTCCAACGGGAGATTGAGAGACCAGTGTTGGACTGTAGAACTGCTTGGAAATTCATATGAGCTGTTCGCACTAAAGTAAAAAGCACCATCACTCATGCGGATACCCCTTCGGCGCCAGCTGCGGTCTCAAGGCTGGAGCTGAACAACAACACCCTGATAACGACTGTGTTTTGACTGTTCTTCCCTTTCTATGCAAGGCCACCTGGGTTGGCTGGAAGACTGTTTACTTAGCCTGGCAGGGCAAAGGACACTGTCTCAGCTGAACTCTGGACACATACACACACACACGCACACAGACATATATGCACATGCAGACATACACTCATCCCCCCTCCCCCCTCCAAACGCCTTCGACGCTTATTCCCCTCCGATGCTGACGGTGGATCATGGAGACCATCACATAGGCTGCAGGCCCGGATGTACTGTCTACACTGGATGTCTCTCACCCTTTACCCACCCCTGTTGCTTGTCATGTGTTTTTTGGTGTATTAAGAGTTTTTTTGTTTTTTTTCATGTGCTATGTGCAGAGGTGTTTTTTTTCTGTTCTCAAACTGATCTCCCTGTTGGAGCTCAGTCTGGGAGGAGTTATTTTTTTTCTCCTTATCTTTCCTCATGTGGTGCATTTTCCATTGTTATACCTCTCTGACCTGTCTTCCCCATGTGATGTTTTTGTGTAATGTATGTATGGTCGGAGGGTAAGATGGCGCCGCCATTGCGTGCAATAGGTCGGCAGCCTTATGAAATTTCCCCTTGTGGGACTAATAAAGGTATATCAAATCAAAATTTCGACAACCACCAAACAGCTAAAAACGTAAATGAGAGCAGGTACACGGATTCTGCACAAAGACCTAAACACAAAGCGGACCCGCCAACGCATCAGGATCAGTGAGATGTCGGCTTTCTCACCCGACGGCATGTCTGTGTACATGCTCACAGATTCTGATGCATGGCGGATCCGCGCTTTGTGTTTACGTCTTTATTTTGCGCTAGATTCTGAAGCTGTAGGCTTTGTCTCTCTCCAACCAAATTTGACTGAACCAGCAGCAAAAGAAGATGCAAACTACGCTTCACATTTCACTTCACATAAACATCGTCATGAATTCCCTCTTACTTTTGCTGTTTTGCTTCCACCACGGTAAAATGACACTTCATGCACTCTCTCTCTCAATGTACTTTAAGAACAGTTTCCCATCTAAAAACCTCGTTTTCTGCATTATTCGTTTGCTTATTATGCACAATTTTACCATTATGGCTGTTATAGCTATGTTGGCCGCTGTTTTTTTGTTTGTTTTTTAAATTTAACTGACTTCCAACAAGAAAGCCTCATTTCTGCTGTTCAATACTGAAGAAATTTAAACTTTTTAAAATTATGCCAAATTGCAAAATGCTTAGCTGTGTCTCTAATAAAACCTCTGTAACTTTGCTCTGCATCACTTCAGAAGCATCAGGTAATGTTTATATGTTGGTTCATGGTTTTCTTCTGTTTTTGTTCTACTGCAGAATATTTTTAAGGTGCTTATCTGCTATAAAAAAGACACAAGTCAGGAAAATCTCCTTCGCGTTTTTCAGTGTTTTATGTTCTTTTACTTTGACACAAAGGCATCTGCTGTGATCCTTACACCTCTGATAAAGTCTCACAAGTGTCAGCTTTCTTTTTATAGATATAAAAATATGGATATGTACTGATAAATGATCAGAATTACAATATTTCTGACTGTCTGAGGCAAAATTTCCCTGATTCAAATAGAATCGATCGAATTGAATCAAATCGTGACCTTGTGAATCGGAATCGAATCAATTCTAGAAATCAGTGACGATACCCAGCCCTAGTTATCAATGTCATTCTAGACAGGAAGAGGTATTTGCTTAAAGGACTAGGAAACCAACTATATCTTAATCTTGGATTTTCACCCTGCTGGATAGCTCTTCTGTTGATGGGGAGTGAATATTCAGACTCAGTCGTAGGAGCACAACTCTCAATCCAAGTCCATGTTCCCAAGTTCCTTTGAAATGGAACGTCCTAAAAAGTAACTGTATGTCCATGGAGCAGCTCTGCTCCATGGACATACAGTCAATGGTGGTCAGGCTCGTGTTGTTGATGTTCTTAAAAATGCAGGCTTATTGCATTGTTTGCAACAACCATGTTCTGTCAGGGGTGTCGTGTGTGGAGGCGTGGAAGAGATGACCCAAA